>BMAV01005186.1:571653-596407 GCA_019973955.1 Trichonephila inaurata madagascariensis
ATAAAAAAACTGTAATACTGAACAAAATAAAATAAAAATTGAAACTATTATATGAATGCCTGATGCTCAATAAACTAATACGCTTTCAAATTAGTCAATATAAATAGAAATCCAGAGCGCGCAATAAATCACGAACCTTTTAATGCCCGATTCTCTTGAAAGAGTTAAACATGTGCAGTAGTTTACATTCATAAATATTCCAGATCTAATTAAGTCGGCTGAGAGTGGCGTAGAGTTGGTTTGTCGCTGGCCTTCTGTATTTAAGGTTGCGGGTTCAACCCCGGTCCAAGTCAGTGGATTTTCCTGATGCAGAAAATCGACAGCGGCCATGTCGTATGATTATACGGCGTGAAAAAATCCCTTGAGTGTCCGTTTGGCTTGGATGCTCTTGGCAAAATTAAATTCCTAAGTACGAATTTCGCATTGGTAGAGCTCAGGTGCCTCCCTCTGGGGAAGAAACTGGGCGTCAAAATTACTTGTGGTAATTGGTGTCGCCTAAATGATGCCGCATTAAAAAGTGATACCAGCGTCTGGGGAGTGAGTGAATATTAACGTCGCACTGTTCAGCTACACGAGGGCTTTTGGCGACGGACCACCGAATTTTGAACCATGGTCAAGTGACGTGGACGACACCTAAGCTGGCATCCCCCTCTCCTAGCTACCACACCAACGGAAGGGCGTTTCAGCTCTCGACAGATTTAACGTGAATCACTGCCCTACACGGCGGGTCTTTAGTGGTGCTGGGCTCGAACTCATGACATGCGTGCCATGATCCGATACCTTGACCAATGGGCTACCGCAGCCTCAGCTCCTGGGGAATGTACTAGATCTGCAAAGGTAGAAATGCCAATACGCAGCCACATTACATGAAAAAGAGAAAAAAAAAAGATCTTATTTTTAAAAGAAAACTCGGAGCCGAAAGTACATATTGAATTTCAAAGTTTTGTAAAACGTTTATCGAAAAAAAAACGGACTTGAACCGTGATCTAGTGCCTTGTTAAAATTAATATATAAAAAAAGTCCCAAACTGAAATCACACCGGTGTGATCATGGGCCTCAGAGCAGAGAAAGTGCAATCACATACATACCGTGGGCCCTGGAGGAAGGAACGCGTGATCGCATATATGTGATCATGGTTCTGAAAGGGTTAACAGGAATTACATATTTTCTTCATATTACATTATCAGTAGTGTACAGTAATACCCCGACTTAGGCGCATCCAGAGTTACGCGATCTTCAAATTTCGTCGATTCGTCTTTCTTTTCCCCATCACTGAAACTCAGACGGAATAAGATTCCAGAGCCTAATGAAATTGGAAAAGTAATTGAAGAAGTTTGGGACCTTTCCAGGCAAAAATAAATATAAAAGTGGACAGTGATGACGTTTAAGAACTGCTGGATTCTCCTACAATCAGGAGACAATCCATGAACTCATAGAAATGCATGAGCAAGAGCAAGCCATTGGAGAACTTTAGACCCAGTTCAATCAGAAAGTCGAATGACGGTTAAGAATTTGACAGAAGGTCTCAGTTCAATTGAAAAAAAGGGTTACACAAAAAAATTTCTGAAAATAAAGAAAGCAACACAAAAAGCGTACTTTTTTCAACAAAACAAGGAATAAAAAAAATTATTAGCACGCTGCGAGGAAATTTTGCGGGAGAAAAAAAGAAAATCTTTGAGCCGGCAGATTACTTTGTTAGATTTTAGGAAACCTACATTAAAATATCCTCGTCTTGCGCTTTTATATTGTGTTACCTAAAATTTTGTTAAACGTTTTTTTTTTTTTAAATTATTATTTTCTTTCATCTCCGACCTCAACTAAAAATAATTTTTATGTATTTCTATGCGCGAAATTATACCCCGACTTACGTGGTTTTCACTCAGTCCCCCATATTACGCAAGTTCGGGGTATTACCGTATATATATCAAGCACAAAATATTTTGAAATTGTAAGACACAAAGTTTTAGGTAAATCAAAAAGTATAAGGCTATTTGCGACGGTTCTCATAATTTTTAAACATGATCAAGTGGCGAGAATGACATTTAAACCTATCACCCCATTCTTAAAATTTTCACGCCATACCAATGAAAGGGATAGCATTTACGCTGTAAATACTTCTGACTCATACATGTGATAAAGTGGACTATTAATAAATAATTAATAATAAATAAAATCAAACTGGATTAAAGGTTGTCATATACTAGTGCCCTCAGAGCGTGACTTTCCTCAATGTTATTATAACACGTAAGCACCAATCAATACTTCATAAGTGTTACTTTGTTTATATAGAAACCTACAATGTCAATTAATCAAGAAATATACAAGATATTTCCAACAACACAATACATTAATTATTATTCTAATCTCCCAATGCTTCTCTTCGATTGTAAGTCGAATTACAACTAAATAATGGTCATATATCCTTTTTCTTACTCCACATCCAACGTATTTATCCTACTTCGTTAGAACTTATTGAAACTCATAATGATGTTGAGAGAACAGGAAATGAAGACACGTTAAATAATAATCACATTAATGTTATCTACTGTGTAATTAGACAGTGATGAGTGCAAGATATGCCCTTTGGCTTCAGAGATGCGCACTTTCGCCAGCACTGGATGTTAATATTCCTTGAGGCTACAGTGACAACCTACTAACTATTCAAGAACTGTTAGTTAATTGATACGAATTCCGCGATCTTAATTTAAACCTGAGAACAGAACACATTCAAAGCGAAATTTCTTCGCCTTTGGATATTTACATTCCAAATATAGATAGCATTAGTTAAAATGTATATGGATACGCCGCAATAATTTTTAGAAAGAATACTTAATTTGAAATAATAATACGAAATGTATTATTTTAAATGGAAAGTAGAGTTTCAATTGATAGTGATTCGAAATTAATCGCGAATACAATTTTTCGAAACTGTATCAAATGGCTTTATTAATATGATTATTTCAACCATTTATTACAACACGATAAGGGTCAAAAATAGCTATTTGTATCAAGTTTTGGAAGATAAAGATTTGAATGATGTGTTTATAATCATTAGAACGTCTACGATATAGATTCCAAATGAAAGAAGTAAGGCTGAATTTAATGAATAAAATATTTTTCGCTACATTCGTCGATTTTTTTATTTGCAGTCTCGTGAAAAATCAAATAATAAAGTAGCTAAGAGTTAAAAAAACGAAGAAATTTTTTAGAGCCCAAATTGTTTTCAATATCACTTTCACTTCAATTACTTCTGAAATCAGAGAGAGAGTTTATATAAATAATAACAAGAAAGAACCACACAAAAAAAGAAACAATCTATGGTATTTAGAAGAGGAATATTTACTGAATCTTGATGATGACAGAGATGCTATGATATTATTATAATAATTAATCATATACTAAATTCCTTTAAAAGTAAATATATATAACAAATAGAAATGTGTGTTCGAAAAAAGACTGCTTTTATTATTATTAACATATTCTTCAACTTAATAGAATTTTCTAATGTATCGTTTTTAAACAGATCAATTTGAAAAAGATTTTTTTTAAGAGATTAAATGTAATAGAATTCATATTGACTTAAAAAACTTTTCGATAATTCAGCTCTTTCAAAATGTTTCCTCATAAATATATATATTTTGGAAATATATTACAATTTTATAAAGCCAATGAAAAATAAAAAGAACACTTAATTTCTGAATTTTATCACTCTGTCTAGTAGAAAACGATTTTTTTACCAACACTGGTGAATAATTCGAAAGAAAAATACGAAAGAAACATTTTTTTAAAAAATATTTATTGTTCTTTTTTTGAGAGCATGGCATTAAGTACCCCACATAACGAAGAAAAAAGAACTTATTTTTGTACGAAGGCGGGAAAGGATCTTAGATTTCGATCTGTAAACACAGAAAACATAAAACTTTCTTTCTTTTTTTAACTTTAACTCTAAAGCGAAAACCAAAGGCTGCATTTTTTTTTCTCTTTAAAAGTAGTCTGTAACATGTAATATACGAAAAATAACACCATGCGAGATGGCAACACTAAAAAATGTGCTTTTCTTAAATTGTTATTTAATGAATGAGGAGAAAAAATTAGAACACATAAATTTAACTGACACAATACGTATTTTTCTCGCCAAAGTCTTGATTTATTTTTTTTAAAGGAACAGAAGCTAAAAGATAAAAATATTCCCTTAAAGTTATGATGTTGCACTTATGTGTACATAGTTTTTCTTTAATATAAATTATAAGTTTTAATAAAGGAAAAATATGTTGCTGAGTATAGTAATTTAATTCAAGATACTGGATGATAAGTTCATAATTTATTAATGCATTTAAAAAAGGGTTTTTTTTAGTTTTGAAACGTTGTTTGCAAAAAGTGTTAAAAGATTTTCTAGACAAATTAAAGTAAAGTAAATGCGATATTTTTTTTTTTTTTGCTTGCTTGAATGGTAAAATCGTTATTATAAAAAAAAAGGATTTTTGAGAATTTAATTAATAACTCATAAAAATGTAAATAATGCTCTACCCAAATCCCAGACGAAAATTTATTTGAAGACTTTTTTTTAATTATATGTTGGAATATACCTATTGAAATTAAGTTAAATAATTTTTTAAAAAATACTCAGTTAAGTTTTTAGCCATCGTTAGAATTTAAAGAATTACTATATAGTTTCACTCATATTATTAGTTTTTCTTCTCTAGATAAAATTAAATGACTCTAAATTAAACAATACACTCCCTAATTTTGAAATGGAATTGCCATATAAAAAGATGCATTGCCTTTAATTGAATTTAATAATTGAACAAAAATTATTCAATCCAATTTCTTTTTATAAAAATTAAGATTTTTTATGGTTTCGAAAAAATAAATAAATGTAATTTAATATCATCAGAAAAAAATATTAATTCCGTCTGATCCAAAAAAATAATGTAATATATAAACTCTGATATCAGTTTATCCACCAAATAAAAAATATTTTAATCCTTTTTTTTCTCTGTTTAATTATTTAAGTTTTTATGACTACAATTAACTCTCATTCGTACACACACGAGGCTATAAAAACAATTCGTTTATAAATGGCTTTATTAAACATTTTAACTGTCCAATAATTCTAAGTAATTTTCTTTGAAAATATAGTCTGTATAGTAAATTAAAAGGAATTTAAATTATATTAAAGAAAAGAAAATTTAGCTTACCTTTAATTTTTTTCAGATATAACAATTAAATTAACTCTCTTTAATTTTATAGAACTATAATGGAACTTTTTCTTTTGAGTTATAAGAAATAAATTAATTTCTTCTATTTTATTACATAAGTCAATTGTGAAAGATCAACTATTTCAGAAGCAATGTGAATACTGTGTGTGTGTGGAGAGTATTTTTTCAAAAACAATTATTTAGTTGTTTGTTCAAATCTTATCCAAATTTGTACTTTGAATTCACAAGATTTTTAACATATACACAATAAGTTTTTATTTTCCAAAAATAAGATGGCAAATTGTGGAATAATATTCAATATAAAAAATTTTTAAAATATCCATTTGGATTGGATGAATAAGCAGATCTTTTTATTTATGACCAAATGGTGTCCAGAACATGAAAAATAAAAAAATAAAAACAATTTATTAGAAATAAGAGACACAGTATATCTAGTAATAATATAATTTAAATAATTTATTTATTTTTAGATTAAAAAACTAAATTGCTTTTAAAGATCAAACTGTGTTAAAAATTTAAATTTTGGAGAAAATATCTTTTTCTTTATTTGATGAAATATTTTAAATCTTGGATCCATAAATTTTTTTTTCTTAGAAGCTACGAAACGTAGAAATGGAATCATAAGAATTTTAATATGAGAGGATTTAAAAAAAAACAAAGCCGGAAGTTACATTTCGATACCGGAAGTTTAAGTCATCTCATAAACATTCATTTTTTTTCTTTTATTTTTAAAATTATTTACTCCATAACATTTTTAAAAAGGCTTTAAAAAAACACATATTAAGATATTTTTCGTAAGATCTGGCTTATTTAATACATTTAGTTTCATTTCCTATGTAGTTTAAATCTTTCAAGTCCATTTTCTGAAAAATGGTATTTTTAGCAAAATTACAATTTTTAAAATATGACAGCTGAAATTATTTTTCATATATTTCTGTACAATTTGATAGAAATGTTTTTAATAATATTTTTGAGAATTTAAACAAGAATTTTTAAAATGTATTACTTAGAGGCTGATTTATTCATATTTTAATAAATCAGAGTGGAAAATTATTAACAGAAAACATTTATTATTTGGAATGGATTGTAACTGAAAATACTGTAAAGTCTTTTAAAACCTAGTTCCAATTCTGCAGAGAAGTTTTGGCTGTTAACAGGTAAAATATTGCTATTATAGAAACATTTTCAATAAAAAGGAAAATATTTAGAATGTTTCTTTGTATTTTTCTTCCAAAAGTCGAATTTAAAAGAAAACTTATTGTGATAATATTTTTAAACAATTTTATATACACATTCTAACGCAGTTAACACTAAATATCAAAAGGATTTTTCATCCAAACACTTTTTCAAAATTTCGTTTTGTAGAACGTAGTCGGATTTCTTAAGATATCCGACTACGTTCGGAACCGGGATTTTAAAAAAGCGCATAAATGGATAATTTTCATGTTATTTAGTGTCACTTAGATTAGAATACATGCATAATATTGTTTTAAGGACATTTTAACGAAAAAAATTTATTTGAATACAATATTTCGGCAAAAAATTAACTTAGAATAACCTTTTTTCAAAATGTTCTCCTTTTGTGAAAAATGCTTCTATTATAATAATATTTTGCCCGTATATAGCTCAGACCTCTATACAGAGGCTCAACTATGATTTTTGAAACACTCACATTATTTTCAGAGTTATAACCCATTGAAATATAATTATCGGCGTTTTGTTTCTTAAAATTTCTCCCCTCTGTTGTCGTAAAACATGGATAAACCCACTTATAAGTTTTATATTTCAAAAATTCTAGTCGAGCCTCTGTATAGATGTCTGAATTATATACAGGCAAAATATTATTATATATAATAGAAGCATTTTTCACAAAAGGAGAATATTTTGAAAATGGATCATTCTATGTTAATTTTTTCTCAAAATATTGTACTTAAATAATTTTTTTATTGTAATACTATTCTTAAAACAAAATTTTATATACATTTTCTCAATCTAAGTGACATTAAATATCATAAATATTATCCATTTATACGATTTTGCAAAATCACGGTTTCGAACGTAGTCGGGCCTTTAATCATGGCCTTTATAATCATTTCGATTAAAGTTGCATTTAAAAATATCAGATTATCCTTTTTACGATTTGCATTTTAAATACTAAAAGAAACTTAATAATATTTTTTTTTCTTTCGGGCATTTTAAATAAGGATTGGGTTTTAGGGAGGGTTAGAAAATTGATCATAATTATGAAATCGGACGTCTAGTATCACAAACTCTTTTATCAACTCGAATCAAATCTTGAATCCACTGCTAAAAGACCCGCGGTGTGGAAGCGCGAAGCACTAACCTTTCAGCCACTGGGCTGCTAAAAGAGTGAGTAGAGTTTATTTAAGTCGCACTGTCAAGCAACACGAGGGCTATTGGTGACGGACCACGTAATTTTGAACCATGGTCAAGTGACGTGGACGACACCTGAGCTGGCACCCCCTCTCCTAACTACCACACCACACTAACGGGAGGACGTCTCAGCTCTCGACAGATTTAGCGTGCATCGCTGCCCTACACGGCGGGTCTTTAGTGGTACTGGACTCGAACTCGTGACAAAGCCAGCCACGATCCGATACCTATACCACTCGGCCACTCCAAAGGGGGAGGGGAATTTAGAGCCCAGACAGATT
Source organism: Trichonephila inaurata madagascariensis (assembly GCA_019973955.1). Classification (NCBI taxonomy): domain Eukaryota; kingdom Metazoa; phylum Arthropoda; class Arachnida; order Araneae; family Nephilidae; genus Trichonephila; species Trichonephila inaurata. The sequence continues at coordinate 579,548 of BMAV01005186.1, forward strand.
TTTCAGCCATCAGCCCTTCTACACAGCGGAATTCCAGTGACAAAAGGGCTGGAACTCATTACACACGTTTCACGAGCTACTGAGCATGACTACTAGGTTACCAGGGCCAACAACTGCTAAAGGAATACAAGTATATTTGGGGAAAATTGGGGTACACTAAATATAGAGAAAAAATTACATTAAATAATTTTTTGGAAAAAAAATTTGGGCAACTTTGAAATGTTAGTAGTTTGTATTTATTACTTATTTTAACATCGAATCCTTTGTCTTTCACTATTTGAATCATTCTCAAAATTATAATATAAAATCTGGCAGTAAGAAATAATTCGAATTATTTAATATCGTAAAAAGGTATGCCTTATTTAGTTTCCTACTGCGAAGCCGATTCAGGAATTGTTTGTCAAGAACATCGGATTAAGAATATCAGAATCATAAAAACAAAAAAATTTCAACTTTAAGATAAGCTTAAAACAATTCGAGAGTACACATCAAAAAACACTTTTAATCAAATCAATGCATTCTACTTCCAATGTTCTGGAGTAAATTAAACTTCCAAACTCGGAAAAAAACAACTGGGAATGCATTTATTTTCCAGGTCTCTAGATTTTCAGATATTTCACTTGCCGATACAGCATAAAGTTATCGAGCAACATTCAGTCCCACAGTCTATTAAGACGCAGGGACTTTAGTCAAGCTTTGGGATAACAGAAAATATTGCACTGAAAAGGCACATGAGAAATACTGGTGACGGACCTCGGAATTTTGAACATGATCAAGTGATGAGGGCGGCACCTGAGCGGGCACCCCCCTCACTACGCCAACAGGAGGACTTTGACGCTTGATAGATTTAATGTGCATCAGTTCCTCTTCATGGAAGGTCTTCAGCGACACTAAGGCTCGAATTCATAGTACACTGGCTACGAGCCCGTGACTATAACCACTAGTGGTACTTGGCTACCTAGTACCGCTGAGGACCACAGTGTAGAGGAGATAATGCCTGTGCTAAACCTATCGCGCCGCTCAAAGGTCTTCCGTTTTCGGAATGTGGAAGTTTAAAAAGGGCAGAGAGGGCTAGCTAAGATGTCGTCCTCGTCACTTGAATCATCCTCGTGGATCAAAATTACGATTTTTGTTTGTAATAGCCCTCGTGTTGCTTCAGGATGCGAAGTAAATTTCAAATCATATGAAATAAGTGTGTCTTTATTTTGATGATCTGACAAACCACTGGCGTAGCCAGTCCTAAGTGGGCCCGTATCAAAATTTCTTCCACACCCTCTCTTGGGGCCCCTTAATATATATTAACATTTTTTCCTCAAATATGTTGGAGCTCGTACGGCCCCAACAAATACCGCTGATACGGCGGTAGCTACACTCCTGTGACAAACCCAAAATATTTAGTTTTCATTAGTACACTACTTTAAGATGGATGACCAAATTATCAAATACATAGAAATTTAATATTGAATGAGGAAAAAAAAGTAAAATAAAAAATATATTATTTATTTTTTAACGGATATTTTTTTTAAACAAAAAAAACACTGCCTTCTCTGCTAAATTGTCCAAATCATTATAGAGAACCTTACTTCTAGATAACACACTAATTTCCGACACTAATAAAGCCTCAAAAATTTTCATTCCGACCCTATAGCGGCCGAGTCAATAGTTAATCACAGAAAAAGACCAGAATTTCTTTCTTTCTTCCTGTGCCACCATTTATCTCAATGTCCTCAGCGAAGTTGGACAATGAATGACCATTCTTTGGTGGAATGATTAGACCATCTTTTCGGAGTCCCGTTTCTTTTTTCTTTCTCCCTCTTTCTTTTCTTTCTTTCGGGGGCGCGGGAGCCTTTCGTGATCTCTCTTCTTGATTAGAAGGGAATTCGATTTCGCCCTGTCCTCCTTTTCGCCAACCACCGTGGACAATGGCCAGTCCGAGGATAATATTCAGAGTTCGTTCGTCGCGAATCGGTTGGCAAGGCCTACGCGATACTGAATGAGGGATCTAATTCTTTTTCATACGCCTTTCCTTGATGAGATATACTATCCGCCGTTTCTTGTGCTTTCACCTTCCTCTTTTGGGTAGACACGTTTCGTCCCGACACATGGGTCGATTTAAGCAGTCATGATGGACTTCTTGATGTAGTGTGTTCTTTTTTGTTCTTTATTGCTAAGATAAACAGTGCAAACCATTATATTTAATTTCTTTATTATTTATTGCTAACCCTTTCGTGGGCCATTTCTCTTTTGAATTTTTCGCAGTTTTTTTATGTTTTATTAATAATTAGACAATAGTATTTGAGGTATCCGACTACCCTAAAATCATGATTTTTTTTTAAAATTGACAATTTTTTTTATGATGATTTCATTTTATAGATCGTTTTATTACCTTAATAAAAATACCAAGCTTTTTATTTTCCATTCACTAGAACAAAAACTACAAGTGTTTTTATAAAAGATGCTATAGAGCTTTACACAAGATGTCAAACTTTAAATGCATTTTACTCGAAAAGTGTTTTTTTTTTTTCGAAAAACTCAAACAGGGATAGTGATTGCTCAAAAAGTTTTGAAAATAATTTGCTGAAATTTTTCGTGAATGTTTTGCATTACAGTAGAAGTGTTTTGACCTTCAGATTTATCAATCACTGTTTTATTTCAAAATTTACCTGTCCTTTAAGCGAATATAATCACTTTTTTTTAAGCAATTTCATATAGTCACTATGATAGAGTGCTCTAGTTTTAGTAAAAATTAAAATATCTATTATCCTGAAGGTCATTTCAAACATGAATAACAAAGTAACACATTAAAATTGAAAAATCGAGAATTTGTTCAAAACATTTTTGCACAGAGCGGGGCCCCGTTTATTTAATTTTTTGTATATTTTCACCAGTTTTTGCCCCTTTTAATAATAATAATAAATTGTTTTTCTGTTTTCAGTTTTACGATTTTTTCCTTAAAATATACTAAATAAATCTAAAAATCACAAAAAAATCCCCATATCTCCTTTTTTCCAAAAAAAAAAAATTGTCGCAAGTAGTCGGATACCTTAAGGAAATATATTTTATTTTTCCGAATTTTATGTTTGCATTTAAATTTTAGGGGTGGGGAATACTTGCCAAAGAACCATTCACCGTCATCGAGCAAATTAAATTTAACGGTGCTTATTTGCCATGAAAAAATGAGAAGCATTTTGCAATGCACAAGAAGACATCACATTCTCCACACGTGTAGCGAGTCCTCTTTTCTTGTTTCTTTCTGCTACATTTCCTACAACGTCTATAGTTGGAAACCATCTTTGGTATATGAGTTCCCACACTGGCTAAGTGCACTGTGATGTGGCCCCCTATGGTGACCATATCTTTGATTGTCAGCGTGAGCTAGAGGTGTGGGAATCTCAGAATAAACAGACATTTTAAATTCTTAATATGACTTTAGTAAGAATATATCTTAAACGCCTAACAATTTAGATAAATTTATATAAATGAGAATCTAGAATGAACCAACACACAAAAAGACAGTTAAACCGAATCACGTAATTTAGATCACTTTCTCTAAATAATTATATTATCCGCCTACTCTCACTTCTAATAATATTTTACAAGTCTTAATATCAAATAATCAGTCCTACCTTAATTCAACTTAACTTCAATCTTTAAATGGAAATGTCTGGGCGCGTGTGAAATGGTATGCACCTTGTAGTAACGGCTGGGTTTTTAGGTATCTTTACGATAGGCTGTCAATTCACGCTTGTATCTCCTCCAAACATAACATTCATCAAATTGCCATCATGCTTACTGAAACTTCTGTTCTTTTAAAAGCTTTCTTATTTGCATTTTTATTTTCTTATTTGCATTTCGCTTCTTGGGTTTTGGTTGGAAAAGAGTTGCCATGAATCTTGGCAGTCAAAGAACCCAGAGGTTATGTTAAAGAAAAGACGCGTGAGCCCATCACAGCACATCATCCGGAACTACACACTTCTTTGCTTGGAAGATAGCAGGACACAACCTTTACTTTTTCTTGAAGAATATCCGTCTATTAGCTGACGAGCTAATGCTATACGGAATGTTAGCTGCTTTAAACTCCTTTTTATGTTGCTCATTTGCAACAGTATGAATCTATTTATGCTGGCAAGTTCGATAAGAAAATAAAAGATACGATGCCGCTCCATTTTACATATCTTCCTATTTGGTATTTTCCTTTTCTTTGATCGAAGCCTTCGATGACATCATATTCAGCGACAGCTTTTGGACAAGGCCCTTCTTGTTTAGTACCATCTCTTTTCGCCCGATTTACAGGTGTCATAATTGCTGGATTAAGTGCAATAGCACAAAAGTGAAACAGGGGGTCTTCCCATCATTATAATGGCAATATATTATAACGGGTTTTGTGCTTCCTTTTATTTTGTAAGATCATGTAGAAGAGAAGTAATCTTCCCTAGGCCCACGAAAGGGTTAAGGCATATTTTCTGTCTTGATGAATCAGTGTGTAATGTATGAGACTTAATGGATTAAATCAAGGGTGTCCAACCAAGGTGTCCCAAACATTACAATCTCGCGGGCCACACATAAAAATATGTACCTTTATATCAGATTTGGAAACAAAAAGAAAAACATTTATTGGAGTGAAAATTTACAACAGAATGAATTATCAATGTTTTCATCATTTTTCATGTATACAAAGATAATATAATAATGTTTATATCATATAATAATGCAATGGTCAAATAATGTTTAAGATATTACAGTTGCCATTTTCTTGAAAATTACGGTGTGTTCCTATTGAATTGATCTTTCGTTACTCTTTGTTGAAATTTGATAGTCTTGTCATTCGCAAACGATTAAGTATACATTGTCCTTTATCTAACCGTCCTGAATGTTTTTTTAAACTTTAAAAAACATCTGACTGCCTCTTGCATTTTGGGCACTCCAAACAGAAAAGGAGGAGGAGAAACGAAAATCGCACACAGAGAATCATGTGCCATCCATAGTAAAGGATATGCATAATGAATAATTCGAAATTTATTTAAAAAGTAATTTACTATAGTAAAATCCAATGCAACTGTTTGATAAAATATAAATCTATTTTAATCTAAAGGACGTTTCTATTATAGAAAAGGGACTTATTTTAAAACAAGAACAAGTAACAAGCAAATACATTATAGACATATATATATATATAAATTTCCCCTCAAATAAATTTCAAAATCAAAAAATAAAAATCTGATATTTCAAATTTTTTTTAAAAAGAATCGGCGGGCCGCAACTTACGTACTGTCGGGCCGCGTGTTGGACACCCCTGGATTAAATCATGGGGAGCTTTGTTGTAGTTGGCATTCTTTTTCCTTTTGAGTACAAAAAATGTTCATTTCACATTCTTCTCACTCATCATAGATCGAAAAAGCTGGTGCTATGCTAAATTGCGTAAAAACTTGAGAAAGTTATATTTTTATTTTGTTAAAAACTAGGTACCCAGATGATGGCGACGGATTTTGCAAATTTCAAACATAAGGAGACTAAAGTTTGCTCTAACTTTTAGTACCTTATTCAATATATGTTTATATCCTTTTTTATCTATACTATCCATTTCCCGTAAACGGTTTATGAAAGTAGATTTAGTGTTAAAGTGAATTTCTTTTTTAAAATTTTGTGCCTAAGATTTCTCTCAGGATCAGTATCAGGAAGAGAGAAATGGAATTAATTGAATTAAATCCGTGAGCAAGATGTATTTTTGCATTTAGTTTTTAAATAAATATTGCATTTAATATAATTTAGGTATACCCTTTATGCTTTTCTAATACTATGAGTTACAACACATTTGTTCTCCTTCACCCTTTCCGACCTTCTGTTTTCTTCTAAAGCTTACTCAGTTACTTTGTATAAATTTTACTTAAAAAAAAATATTTAGTTTTATGTTAGGGTCTGAGTATTAAGCCCTTAGATGTTTTGTAAATTTAACGAAAGAAACACTGCCGGAATCTAAAAGATGACAAAAACAAAACCGAAATTGGTACTTAAATTTACAAAAGTTCAAATCACAACACATTGTCATGAGCTCGTGGCCAGCGTGTGACCAGTTCGAGCCCTGATACCACAGAAGACCCTTCGTGTAGAGAGGTTGATGCCTGTTGAATTTAAACTCATTGGTGTTACTGCCCATGTGAGAGAAGGCCTCTGTGTCCATCTCAGTTTTCATGAACTTGAGCGCTAAGGTGCATGAGCAGATGTTCCGGTTAGGTGGTCATTCTGACGCGAAACCCTCAGTGTTTAGTTCCCAAGCAACCTTGATAGTCATTTATCGACCCACTGAAGAAATGAAAGGTTGAGTCAACCTTGCCCATCCCGGATTTGAACAATATACCTGTGGCGTTGAAACGCGATACGTTACCAATCAGTCATTGGGTTTACGAACGTTAAATTTATCATGGCTTAAAATTCTGCCGTCGGTTTGAGTGTAGTTTGGAGAGGGGATGCCAATTAGGAATCGTCCTTGTCACTTGACCGTGATCAAAAATTACGAGGTCCGTTGCCGATAGACTTTGTGTTGTTTTAGAGTGCCACGTAAATCATTACTCACTTACTCAACTAACAACACGATATTTGTTAATACCCTCCGAGTACACGCGGAGTACGTGCTCGTTAAATCAGTGGGTCCGAAAGTCTTGTGGGCTGAATCACAAGTGCAGGGAATTGGAGAAAATTTCCCTATAATTCAGTTCCATGCCTAAATTGTGGAGGTGGAGATAGGTGGTGTCGCCATCTATCGTTCCTTCGGGAATTTCTCCGAGCCAAATCGTACTGTCACCTGTATGGTGCTCAAGGCTAAGGCCTAACGACAGGCGTACTTCTAGCCCATTGCTACGATGAATTTCGTGGGCCTTGATCTGATTATATCAGACAGGTGGCATGAGCAACAACACAACACGAGAGGATATCAAAGATTATTTGCACTAAACGCCCAGAATTCCAATTTGGTAAAAACAACAAGCTTGCGATTAAAATATATCTGTCGTACAAGTACTTTCAACACAAAAACAAACTGCACCAGCAAAAGATCCATTAAAAGTCTATGGCACCTTTCTGGAGTTGCAATGAATACCCAAGTAAATACCTATAAAAAGCGTAATCCAAAGAAACTACGAAAAAAAATAAATAAAACGAATACAAATTCATTACTTTATCCAAACAATATGAAGAATATTGTTACGTTGATCAGGGTTTGAGTATTTAATGCAAATCAGTCGCAAAGAACAAGACAGTTCTTCAAGAGCGATGAGAATTTATTGTCGAAAATCCAATCCTTGAAATACAGGATTCAGCAGCAATATTTGCAGAATATATCAGAAGGTCTTCACACCTTCAACAGCACTCAGACACAACTAACAGTGCTTAAAATACACGTATGTAAAAGATTATTCACACGCATCACTCTTCGTTTTCAACAGCCGAGGAAATCGGTAATGAAAGTCAAGTGACTTACTAATCGCAAGTCAAAACCAGACTACTGATTTTCGGCGAGCATCTCTCTACTTATAGGCCTTGTAGATCTTTCGAGAAAAATCCGCTTGCGTCATAGGCCTTGAAATTAGTGTATTTCTCCGCAAATTTCCAAAAGAATCCAGAGGTTCCCGAAATAGCCAAAATTGTCACCAGAAATGATGCCAACTTGGCTCTATCGCCAAGATTTTGCCAAGTTCCCATTGAATCGTCATTATAACGTAAGGGACGGTGTTACTTGCGAGTGTTACAATTTTAACATAAAATAAATAAATAACGTGAAAAGATAACATTTCACGTCCAAATACAGATTAATTACACTATTTTATACAAAATTCGTAACAATATTTTACAAATATACATATATTTGTAAGCGCATATTTACTAAAAACAGAATCGTCTTGATCCAAATCTTTCGATCCACGAGGAACGCCAATGGAGCATCGATGACAGTTCCGGTAAATTTAAACAAGCTCCCATCAGGCGAAATTATACGACATTATTCTAATCGCGGAATAATGTGAAAGTGATTCCATTAGGTGCGCCTTCAAACCGAATTATTCAAGGAAGCTAAAACACGCTCTTCTGGAGGTCGGTTTCAATGCCTTATCTAATTTCAGTCTGTAGAAATAAACTGTATCTCTAAGTCATGTATAATGCATCTTGGAGTATCTGTATTCCATGGCTGTGTGAAATTTGGACTCCATACAATCTTGTCTTACAGACAGATCATATTTATTCCCAGTCTCAACAAGCCCAATTCTAGAATGCAATTTCGGATCCATACACCAATAGTGTTAAGAATTCAAATTAATGTAAGACCACAATTTATGATGGATGTTCTTTAAAATTATAATAGGGATATAATTTAAGGATAAGGATATTAATAAGACACGATGAAATTCAGCATTTGTGGTAAGAATATGTATGTGTAAATATGGAAATTTCCAATATTGGAAGCCTCATTTAGCAGATATCTAGAATCTGTAAAGACGACTTGTTATGCAACACGACCAGTTAAAAGCTTCTCCTTAAAATTCAGGTCTAACTCATGAGGTGTTTAAATCAAATTAGCACAGAAAGAATTTCGTCTTAAAGTACTTGAAGTCTTTCTATTACAGTTTTGTTTATTCATCTCACTTTTAAAAGAGATTTTAAATCGCTAGAAGGTAAAATGCCTTAAACATAAAATTATTCAAGAAAAAATACGAATAATAATGCATTAAAATGAATTTACATTGGTTCCTAGATAATTGTAATAAATGCCGGGTTATTCAAATTTTTATGAATCCTTGTAAATGAAGCGCAATCTAGTTTTGACATAATAATGATTTCTTTAAATAATGTGCACCTAATTTTTATAAATAAATTTCATGACGAAAATTTCCGAAAGATTTAATGCAGTTAAAAAAATTTAACCATTTAACTATTTTAAACCGTTTACTAACCTAATTGGGATTTCTTAGCTTAAAAAAATGTTATCCTTACACACAAGACTTTAAAAAGAGCTGGAAATAAACAACAAATCACATGTTTTCTATACAAAGTTGTGACGAGTTCTATCTGCGGTTCTTCAACTAATCCTCTAGGGGAATAATTCTTTAACTATGATTTGAGTTTAAAACTACCATCCGTAGAGATGACTTGATTTTATGCTAATGTAAATGATGTTTAAACCTTGGCAATGGGTGTGTTAGAGTTAATCGTGAGTTTTTCGTCCTATTCAAGCTTTAACGTCCTTTCGGAGAAGTGGTAATAGTAGAGAAATTGGTTTGAAGAGTACTACAATAGTTATTACGAAAGAGCTGGTAAGTGATCTACAAGCGGATCTAGAGATAAGTGTACCTATTATAAACTTAAAAGCTTAGATGAGGATTGCTCTCAAAGTTTTTTATTGAATTAATCATTGCCTTACATATTTTTAATTTAAATTTTAAGTGAATTATTGTTACTACATATACACAATATGGAAAAACTGTAGCAACACTGATATGTTTCAACAAAAGGTAAAAGTTTTGTTTTGTGATATAAATTTTTAATAATAATATTTATCTAGAGCGGGTTTGGGCAAATAGCGGTCCACCAAGACAGCCAGAAAGCCAAATAGAAAGTGTTCTCTATATCAAGGGCGTAGCTACCGCCGTATCAGCCGTATCAATGATACAGGGGCCCCAACATATATAAGCAAATAATTGTAAAATGTTATCAATAGTCCCATTAACTGAGCTCCCTTTTTCAAAGAGGACCCCCAAGGAATTTTGATACAGGGGCCCCGCAGGGTTGGCTATGTCAATGCTCTATATTTAGAACAACATATATTTGTCAGCAAAGTTTTTCTTGCTTGGAGATCAACAAGAGTAAATATATATACATGTTGGTTGACATTGACTTGCAGGCTGTGATGAGAAATCCAATAAGCAATTGCACTCCTGATTCCGAAAGAGAAAAAAACTGTGGAAAATTGTGATAGGATTGGATGATTCTAAAATTAAATGTACTTGCAACTATAGATGATAATAAAATAAAAATAAATTGACGAAAACTGACACTATTTTATTTAACTTATATTTGTGGATTTTTAAATGGTACAATTTATGTTCTTACGTAGATCAAAGTTTAAGGAGTTTATGCTATCAATTTCAAAGAGCAAGACAGTTCTTCAAGAGCGATGAAAATTTATTGTAGAAAAACAATTTTTGAAGTATAGGATATAGGATTAGGATTTTAAAATTCGCTTAATAAATCACCTTCTACAGCGCTCATGCACAACTATCAGTGTCTAAAAATACAAATACGTAATGTTTAAGATTATCCACAAGCACTCATTTGACAGTAGCAACTAATCGCTAGTCGACCCTTCAACAGTTAAAACAATACTGACTGTTTTAGCGAGCAACCTCTATTTATAGGCCGCATGGATCTTTCTCGAAAGATCCACTGCGTCATAGATCGTGATATTAATAGATTTCTCTAGTAATTTCCAGAAGCATCGTTATGGTAACCAACACTGTCGACAAAAATGATGCCAACTTGAATCTATAGCTAGCATTTCATCGTTTCCCTTAAATCGCCATTGTAATGTAAGAAACGGCATTGATTGCGAAAATTACAATTTTAGCATAACATAAATATAACAGAAAGTAATATTTACACGTTTCATATATCCAGATATAAATTATTTACACTATTTTAAGCATTCATTACTCAAAACTCGTAACAATATCTTTTCTGAGAAGCAAAGTTTTGTGGCCGCGATCGTCTAGTTGTCAAGGTAACGGACTCTTGGCCGACGTGTCATGAGTTCGAACCTAGAACCGCTGAAAACCCGCCATGTAGGGGAGCGATGAACGTTAAATCTGTCGAAATCTCAGACGTCCTCCCGTTGGTGTGGTAATTAGGAGAGTGGGTGAAAGCTCAGGTGTCTTCCTCGTCACTTGACTATGGTTCAAAATTCCGAGGTCCATCTCCAAAAGCCCTCGTGTACCTGAACAGTGCGACGTTAATATTCACTCACTCACTCAGAAACAAAGTTAATGAATGTAGTCATTTATAAAAGAAGCGGCCCTCCGATACGCACTGCTTCCACAATGAGGCCAAAGGAATCCTCGAGCCAAAGGAATTCTCCACCCCTGTTCTATAGAATACCAACATGAGCACAATAGTAATTTATTGTCATGTTATATATTTTTACAGGATACACATAAGCCCGTGTTTTTCTTAAATCCCATAAGACTTTGGATTAAATCATTTCAATCTTATGAAATGATGTATTTTTAGCTTAAATACAAATAAAACAAAAATTATTGAAAAGTTAAGCCAATTTTTAAGCAATCATGCTGTTATCATTTTAGTCACGTAGTTCTCAAATTATCCGAAGTATTTTTTTATTATCCTCCTTTCTTGTTAAGACCTGATAGCTTTAATACTGTTATGAAAAAGATTTTCGTATAATACCCAAAATTTTTTAACACTTCCACAAAATCCACGCTTAAAATAAAAATTTATTGCATCTATTGTTTGTCTTTCATCCAGAGACAAAAAAAAATGCTTTCTAATTTAGTCTCTTAAAAATAAAACTTCGAGGAAACGTATACAGTTAAAAATAGTAACATTTTTTTAAAATTCTATTCTATCACACTTACTATCATACATTCGAATTTCTAAAGAGAACAAAAGTACAAATTATTTCAATGAAATATATTTTGATTAAATTTCATGTAGATATATATAGTATATAGCAAGGTTGGCGAACCTTTATGGATGACCGTGCCATTTTTCTTAAGAAATGTTTGATGAGGTATAGACGTGCCATCAAATAATTTTGACTTGTGATTACTTGAAAATAATAAAACTAAATACTAACAACTGTGAAAACTCTTTATTTACTACGAAAAAATGCATTTTCCACTGTGTATAGTTTAAAATGTTTTAGTTACTCGTGTAATTAAAATTAAAGTAACATTAGTGTGACTTCTGTCGCTGCAGATTGGATTTCATATATATATTAGGATTGTAACGTGTTACTTCTAGTAGAATGCATGCTGAATTGGAGTCATCTGCCAAATGATTTCCAAGCAATTAATTATTTTTGCTGTGGTTCACTTTTTTGACAAGAGGATTAGTGATTTGTTTCAAAATGCCATTTTACAGATACCACTACATACAACTGTTCCAGAACGTAAAACACACACCGCTTTGTCTCCTTTACTAATAATGCCATATTTCTAGATTCCTCAAGCCTGAAATTCTCTGTTATACTTACTATCTTTCACTTTTTGTTCTGAACTAGCTATGTTGAATAACAGTTAAATATTACTCAAATAAATTCTAAAATACAGTTGTGTCAACGAAATTGACTATGCTATGCGTAGACAAATTTTGCATCACAAGTAACTGTAGTCCACGACGTAAGTAAGATAAGACAATAACAAACAAAAGTGCTCCCCGCCGCTCCAAGACCGATCATTCACGTTTGTTCGTAATATTTCATTGCAAAATTTGTTATTCTGAAATAAAATGCAAACCAATTTGATCACTCGCGTGCCCAAAACATTTCTGTCACGTGCCATTGATGGCACGAGTGCCACTGGTTCGCCATCCTCGGTATATAGGTTTCATTCGTTTTATCGAGAAATAGAGTTGCATTAAAAAAAAAGGAATTCACTTTCAAGCTTTAATAGTTAAATCTCAAAAATTGCTGTTGTTTTGGAACTAATAATGTCCATAATAAAAATAAATCACACAATTAAGTGAATTTATCTCTTGAAAAAGAATGAACAAAATACATAATCCTCTCAATGAAAAAAAAAGGATGGCTAATAATCAATTTTATAAAGATATAATAAATGTCATTTGTAGACCATGTCTGTTACTACCACAAAGAAAATAATGTTGATTACAAGCCCCCAAGTTACCAAAACCAACAACAAATGAAAAATTTTTTTGGAGGGCAGGTATTATTTATTCCAAAATGGTCATTCTTGAACTTTAACAGTAACTGATCTGACTATGAGTTGTTAAGTAAGAAACGTAATTTGAAAGCATAAATATGCTTTAATATGAAATAAGCAAAGTACTAGGCAATTTCTTTTTTATAATTTATACATGCAGCTCAAGTTATAGCACATCTAACGAAAAGAATCAGTTGCAAATGACTTTATTACGATTTTTTTATTGTATTATTTTTATTTGCTTTATCTCTGTTCCTAGAACTTCTCAATACTCACATTGGACATTCAAAATAAAATGGCAAATTTTTCTGATATTATATAGCACTCCATACGTATCAAATCCGTATAAAGTACAATCAGTATAATAATGCTTAATGATGAGCAAATGAGAGTTTTCTTCCATCAGAGAGTATGTGTGGAAATGTTTTTACTCATCATTAAGACAAAAATATGTATCTCTGTAATCAATATAATGATGCGAAAAAGATGTACTCACAATTAATCAACAACTACCACGAAAAATAAGCCCAACTGATGCTGGCGAGTGGAAAAGAATCTCGAGTTTTATGTGTATATTAATGGGAAGATATCACCACCAATTCACTTGTATTTGCTATTACATTACAAGCACCATTATGTTTTTTTATAACGCCATGAGGTGCTTCAATGCTTTCTTGAATTTTATAATTGAATTCAATATTTTGAATTTGTATTTAGGTACACTTTTTTGCGCCTGTAGTTTTGAAGTTTTTTCTAGTATAACAAAATAAATTAAGCAGACAATTTTCGCGAGGAGAATTTTTTTGAAATGTTTGGCTTGTATACGTATGTACATTAAAAATAAACATTGTATGCCAAAAATTTAAACCGCGGCTCCTTATCTGAGTTATTGAACACAGAGGTCCTCTCTCTTTAACATTGAAATCATCCATCAAAGGGCAATTTCTTCAATAACCTTTCAACAGTTTCTCTTACACACTTAAAATTCCATTGAGGATTTTGCTATGAATATTTTGCAACCCACTTAAGAATTCTTTCATAAGAATCTCCTAACCGAACCTAAAATCACAAGAATCGAAGCATTTCCAAACTCATCCTGAAAGACCTAACTAGAAATATGCAGGACTTTAATGCGATGAAATGAGCAATATAATAAAGAAAGGGAAAGAAAATCAAAGGAACGCCGATTCAAGGAATAGATAAAATTATAATCGGGTACTTACGAATTATACCGTCGAACAATTTCGTCATATCAAAACTCTTCGACAAATGTTGTGACATATAGCCAATAATGCACCATTCCCGAGAATATTCTGAAACAGGGGTTGGCAAATTATGACCTTTGTGCCAGATTTGGCGCATGATACAGTTCTCAGTGCCACTCTACAAATCTGTCAATTTTTGAATGGGTGAAAATTAATGATTTTGAAATAAGTACTTGAGGTAATATCCTCAGAATTGTGGAAAGTAAAATTTACGGGATTACGAAAGAATCTTGAAATTAACTCTAACGATAAATCGAAAGCCATTATAAAATTTAAAAGTCATTGCTGGAGAAAGAAAACTGCATGCATGCTTTCTACATTTGGTTCTGTATATTTTTGTGAACAATTTTTTTCTCTTGAAAATTATTTAAAGTCCCTAAAAAACTCGTTTTACAACTAAACGATCAGAATCGTGTCAAACTGAAGGTCACAAATCATACCAATAATATTACAATATGAAATAAAGCGGTGCAGGACAAGGTTCAAATTAAAATACTCTTATTTTTTAATTAACTACAGTAAAAGAATACTTAAATTTTACATCGTTTATTTCTTATTTTATAAATATGTTCAAAAGAAAAATAGAATATGTATAATATATGTTTATATTGAAAGAATAATCATATCATACGTCAATTTCTTATTGTTATTAAATATCTTTAAAAATGATGCATAATTTATAAATAGTAAAACTTCAAAACTATATTGTTACGTAGATCTGGGTTCGTGGATTTTATGCAAAACAATCACAAAGAATATAAAAAGTTCTTTAAGAGCGATGCGAATTTATTATCAAAAATCCAATCCTTTAAATGCAGGATTCAGCAACAATATTCACAGAGTAAATCTCCGAAGGTCTTCACACCTTCAAAAACACTCAAACATAATTGTCAGTGTTTAAAAATACACGTATGTAAAAGATTATTCACAAGAACAGCTGAGCTAATTGCTAGTCAAAACAATCCTCACTCTTCGCGGATTAAAATCAGACTGACTGGTTGCGGCTGGCACTCCTATTTATAGGCGTGGCAGAAACTTCCAGAAATATAACCGCTCGTGTCATTGAACGTGTCACTAGTGGAGAGATCCACTACTTTCTAGAAGAATCCAGAGGGTTCTGAACTCGCCAAATTGGCCGCCAACTTGGTTCTACAGTCAAGATTTCGCCAAGTTCTCATTGAATCGCCATTATAACGTAAGGGGCGGCATTGTTTGTGAATAGTACAATTTTAACAGGAAATAAATATAACAAAGAGTAATATAAAAGCATTAAACACCCAAATACAAATTATTTACACTATTTACACAAAATTCGTAACAATATTCTTCACATTTATCTATACATTGCGGTGGGAATCAAATTGTTTTAACCCCTTAACTGCCGAGGAAAAGTTACGAAATTCACACTCCAGTGCCACCGTTTCACCCACAGACGTGCGTTGATACGTTGTTTATTGGGGGGAAGGCATGTTTTTCTACCTAATTTTTTTTTCTTACTTTCACTTTAAAAAAGAAAGAAAAGGATAAAAAAGTAAAATGAAAATAAAAAAATTTAATCTCTAGAGTTAGAATATAATAAAAATAAATAATAACATCTGTTCCGTGACATATCCTGAAACATGGTTGGACACATAAACCAGTATCACATTCAGTATAAATTCGTTCAAAAAATTAAAAACTCCTATTACACACTATAAGCGAAAATGACAGCAAATGAAGGATAGAAA
Organism: Trichonephila inaurata madagascariensis; assembly: GCA_019973955.1. NCBI lineage: Eukaryota > Metazoa > Arthropoda > Arachnida > Araneae > Nephilidae > Trichonephila > Trichonephila inaurata. The sequence goes on from BMAV01005186.1 coordinate 595,481, forward strand.
AGAGCACGCTCAAACGGAAAAAAAACAAGAACTGCTTAGCTATGAATTTCATTGTTCCTGCTTTAATAAACCCTTTCAAATTCCTTCCCCACCTCTTTTCCGAAACAAGTAAATTCTTTAGAGAAACACTGTCAATGTCATGCTATTGTTTTCCAAAGCCGTGGGACCAGTTTTAAACAGAGCAGCACAATACAAAAAGTGTTCCTTCGGAAAGACGAGTATACACATCCGGGGTACTAAAAACAACAGCTCAACATAACATGTATACTCGCCCACGGCACTTAAGGTATCCGACTACGTACGGAACCGTGATTTTTAAAAAGCGTATATATAAATGGATAATATTTATATTTAGTGTCACTTAGATTAGAAATTGTATTTAAAATTGTTTTAAGAATAGTATTACAATAAAAAATTATTTAAGTACAATATTTTGACAAAAAATTAACATAGAATGGCCCATTTTCAAAATATTCTCCCTTTGAGAAAAGTGCTTCTATTATAATAATATTTTGCCTGTATATAGCTCAGACCTCTGTACAGAAGCTCAACTATGAGTTATGAAAAATTCACAGAGTTACAACACATTAAAATAATTATCGGCGTTTTTTTTCTTAAAATTTCTCCCCTATGTTGTCATAAAACATGGATAAACCCACTTCTATGTTATATATTTCAAAGATTTTAGTTGAGCCTCTGTAGAGAGGTCTGAGCTATATACAAACAAAATATTATTATAATAGAAGCATTTTTCACAAAAGGAGAACATTTTGAAAATGGGTCATTCTATGTTCATTTTTTTGTCAAAAGTGTACTTAAATAATTTTTTATTGTAATACTATTCTTAAAACAATTTTAAATACAATTTCTAATCTAAGTGACACTAAATATCATAAATATTATCCATTTATACGCTTTTGAAAAATC
>BMAV01005186.1:601407-645753 GCA_019973955.1 Trichonephila inaurata madagascariensis
GACGCAAGCAATTATGCCCTTGGAGCAGTTTTACTTCAAGGAGAAGGATCTGAGGAACGTCCTATAGAATACGCTAGTCGACTGCTAACTCCAGCAGAACGCAACTATTCCACCACAGAGAGGGAAGCCCTTGCTGTGGTATGGGCTTTGAAGAAATTTCGTGGCTATATTGAAGGAACAGAAATAACCGTGGCATCCGACCACCAACCTCTAAAATGGCTTCTAAACCTCAAGTCTCCAACCGGACGACTTGCTAGATGGGCACTTGAAATCCAGTCTTTCAACCTGAAAGTACAGTATATACCTGGTAAAGCAAATGTCGTTGCAGACATGTTATCCCGCCCAGCTACTCAAGAAGAAGAATCTTTTTGCGAAGCCAATAATATCACGATAGCTGATATGCCAACACGAAGTTGTAAGGACATGCGCGAGGCGCAGCTTAAAGATGATAATTTAAAAAAAATCATCGACAGTTTTGAATCCCCATTGAAAACTGAAGAATATGCAAACTGGACTGAACGTGGATTTTTGATGAATCAAGGTGTTTTATATCGTTATGTTCCTGATGCTGATTCCGCAGAAGCTCAGTTAGTCATTCCAACTGCTGAACGTGAATTGATAATGCAAAGGCATCATAATGATCCGATGGCTGGACATTATGGAGAAGATGGAACATTCCAGAAAATCGCAAAACGATATTATTGGACAGGCATGAAAAAGTACATATCCGATTATATTAAGAAATGTCCAGAATGTGCTCGTTTTAAGGCTACAAACCAAAAGCCTGCTGGTTTGCTTAGAACTCCAGTCTACTCACAGAGATTTGAAGTAATTGCTATTGATTTATTTGGGCCATTGCCTCAAACTGACTCAGGTAAACAATGGATATTCATTGTTGAGGATTGTGCCACAAAGTGGGTTGAGTTATTTGCCCTTTCTCAAGCCAGTGCACGCCAATGTGCTACAACTCTCATAGAAGAAGTTTTCATGCGTCATGGCATACCGAGACGAATTATCAGTGACAACGGAACACCGTTTGTCAGTGCTGTTCTACAACAGATTTGCTTTACGTTAAAAATAAGTCAAAACTTAATACCAGTTTATTCACCACAGTCTAATCCAGTAGAGAGAAAAAACAGAGACCTTAAACCTCGACTTGCAATACTCGTCGGAGACGATCATTCTAATTGGCATTCCAAACTACCAGTCATTCGTTTCGCCATGAATACAACTGTCTGTGACACTACAGGTCACACTCCTGCTTACCTACTTTTCGGAAGAGAGCTACGAACTGTAGACGATGTGGTGCAAGATTTCAAAAGCGTCGTTCACAATGATAATTTTGTTGCAGAAATAACACCTTATTTAAAACGATTTGCAACTATTACCGAAGACATACGAGAAAGAATAGAAACAAAACAAGACCAAAGAAAAAAGCAATATGACAAAAATCGTCGTCCATTCTATTATTCTCCTGGAGATAAAGTCTGGGTGACTTTACATCCCATCAGTAATGCAAAGAATAAGAAAACTTCCAAGTTCATGCCAAAGCGTGACGGTCCATATTTAATTCTCACACAAAAATCACCCACTTCTTATGTTATAGCAAGTCTTACCAATCCATCTGAACCGATAGCTACTTACCATACTTCTGCTTTAACACCTTTTAAAGACATGAACACTTCTCCTATAGCTCCACTTCGAAAAAGAGGCCGACCTCGAAAAGTTACGTCCACATCAATACAAAATGCACATGTTCCAAGAACATCAACTGCTTCAACAGCCATTTCCAGCAGAACCATTCATCCCTCAACAAATGTTACTTCTACAATAGCTAATTCTGATTCTGGCTCCTCGCCGGGACGTCGTCGGATCCATAAGGGGAGATTGTAACCCCCCGTTATTTAGACTCTTCCATATCAACAGTAAAGATACTTTCGTGCCCTCTAGCGAACAGAACAATCTTCAGTGATGGCCAAGTTTCGGAACTGTAAGGATGTTTGAGCAAGCGCTCCGATCCCTTTCAATTCTATGTCAACTGTTAGTTCTCTAGTTATGTATGTAAATGTGTTTGTTTTGTCTAATAAACGTGTTTTAATAACTAGTGGACTTTGTAAAGAACCCCTTCCCCGTCTGTCCCTTATCATTTGGCGCCCACCACGTCATATAGGTAGAATAGTTAGGCACACCACAGCTATATATTTGTCGACCCCTATTCTAAAACAATGATAACAGTAAAAGTATTTGGAGACGTCTTTTAATTGGTAAAAATTCGTCGACGGTATAGTACTCAATCGTTTATATAAAAAACTTCTTTATATAAAATCAACAAAAAGAATCATCGTTTTTATCAATACATTTAAAAATGCTAAATAACCACTAATCCCTTAACTGCATATTAAAAATTACGCGATTCACTTTCCTGTGCCATCGTTTTTCACATAGGTGCGCATACGCGACGTATTGGAGGGGGGAAGGAGGCATGAATAAGTAAACTTTTTCTCTGGAGCAAGTAAATCCTTTGCAAATAATGTCAAAGTCATTTTATTGCATTTCAAAGCCTTTGGAATAATTTGATTGATAGCAGCTAGAAGAAAAGATCGCATTTCGGAAAGACGTGTATACACGTTCTGAACAGTCAACTCACTGATTGAGTGAGACGTATATATGCGTCGGTGGCAGTTAAGGGTTTAAAGAATCAAAGCTCATTAGCCAGCTATTTGGAGTTCATGGTAGAATTGTTAATACCGTGTAAATTTTACCTTTCTCTTCCAATCTCAAATGATTGTATTCCTTCAAAGGTAATAAAGTGCATTTGAAGGAGTCAAAGAATTTTTCTACCAGAATGCATTTTTCCCCTTTCCTTCCGAAAGTATTCTTGTATCTATATATTGTAATTTCCATATGTAGATTTTCAAACTTATGTATTAAGGAGTGTTTTTTTTAAATTGGAATTGGAAGAGGTAAGTGCAAATAATAAACAACTTCTTTTTTAAAAAAAATTATTTTGGATGCAACCTATTGCCTACAGATGATTACTGTGGTCTACGCTGGAAAAAAGAAAGTGTGGAATCTTCATAAAATTTCATTTTCATATTGTGACGGATTCAAGTAGATTGGTCTGAAGATAAATTCTATTCTAAAAGAAAAATTTTATTCGAGTAAGTGTGAAATTAAAATGAAAAATACTATATTGTGCCCATTTTATTGGATTTACAAAAACATACTTCATGTAGAAAATATATAAGTACACGATAATGATGCAACAAAATAATTATTCAGATATAAAATAGCGTTGTAATAAATAAATATTTGAAATTGGAAAAAACAGTGCGACAGAGTAATAATTCAAAGGGAAAATAATAATGCAACAAAGTAATAACGAAAAAGTAATAATATAACAAAGCAATATAATAAAGTAATAATGTAGAAAAGTAATAATTCGAACAAAACATAACGCAACACAAAGTAAACCTATATTTTTACTACTTGTATTTACACAATCCCAATTCGCGTCTTTTACTGGTTGGTAAATTTAGCTTCATTTTCTTTTATAAAGCATTTAACAAATAAAACTGTATCTATCGTGGGTACTAAAAAAGAAGTTATCGATGTAGCACAATAAAAAGGTATTTTAAAGATATCTTCAATGAAAACGTAAACCCATGTTTGCTTTGATTTAATACGTTTTTCAGTTCAATGATCAAATAAAATTCTATTTCAATGCCTTTGAATTGAAAAGAGTAAGTACTCAGAGAGTAATATTTGCTTTTTTCTGAAACAAAATTTAATTCAAATTGAGAAGCAGAAATTAAATTAAAAGTTTCGAATATAGGATACTTTCGAAGCAGGATTACTTTTTATAGAATGGAAAAATCTATTCGCATATTAGAACAGTCTCTTTCAAATAAATACAGAAATATCAATAAGAATTTCATTTTCTCTTTGAATGTGGGAGTGCATGCGCCGACACGCATGCGTGCGAGTGCGTATGTGCTTTTAAAAAAACACCCCCACACACAATATATTAACATTATATTGATAATAATTACTTTATCTATATAATGTTGGTGATCTTATAATTTTTGGAAAAATTGGCAGATGATACCGAAGATTGCTTTGTATAGTACTTGAACCTTGTTAAAAATAATACTAAGAACAGAATACTTGTTTATAATTCAACATGTTTGAGATCAGGGGGGTACAATCCGAATGACTATGTGGGCCACTTCGGAAAAACATTATAATCTCGCGGGCAGCACATAAAAATATGTACCTTTATATCAGATTTGGAAACAGAAAAACATTTATTGCAGTGAAAATTTAAAACAGAATGAATTATTATTATTGTTTTCATTATTTTTCAAGTATACAGACATGGATAATATAATAATGTTAAAATAATATAATAATGCAATGATCAAATAATGTTTGAAATATTACAGTTGCCATTTTCTTGAAAATTAAGGTGTTCCTATTGAATTGATCTTTCGTTACTCATTGTTGAAATTTGACAGGGCTGTCATTCGCAGACGATTAAGTATACACACACACATTGTCCTTTATTTTAACGGTACTGAATATTTTCTTTAAACTTTAAAAAACATCTCTGACTGCCTTTTGCTTTTTGGACACTCCAAATAGAAAAGGGGGAGGAGAAATGAAAGTCGTACACACAGAGAATCATGTTCCATCCATAGTACAGGATATGCATAATGCAATTCGGAATTTATTAAAAAAGTGATTTATTGTAGTAAAATCAAATGTAACTGTTTGATAAAATATAAATCTATTTTAATCTAAAGAACACACACACACATTTCTATTATCAAAAAGGATTTATTTCAAAAGAAGAACAGGTAACAGGCAAATACATTGTAGATTTATATATATATAAATTTCACCTCAAATAAATTTCAAAATGAAAAAAAACTTTAAAAATCTGATATTTAAAAAATTTTTAAAAAGAGTCGGCGGGCCGCAACTTACGTACTAGCGGGCCACATGCGGCACGCGTGTTGGACACCCCTGTTTTAGATCATAAAATAGTTCTGAAAAAAAGGCTGCATTTAATTATAATATTATTGAAGTTCCATTCTGGAACAGTAATATCCATATATGAATTTATTGGAACATAATACCTAGTTATTTGCAGAGTATATAGTTATTATTTAATTAATAAAGATAAAATGAACAATATTTTTTTAAATAAGATATTATTATTTAGAACAGGATTACCCTATGTAATTTCTAAAATCTTACATTTGTTTAATGTTATTCTACATCTGTTTAGATTCATTAGGATGAGTAAATTACTCTTTGATATTTTTGTATTATGATGATTTAGATTTTTATTAATTAATTTTATCTCTTAAAAATATTTCTTAACATTATTTTTAACTATATTTTCTCTTCTAAATTTATAACAGTCCGATATAAAGGATACTACGTACTTTTATGTACCTTTTTTTCCTCGAACGTTTTCTCATTTGCCACATAATTGCAGAAAAATTTTTACCCATAGAAGATGATCCTCATCTCAAATCAGTAAACTACATAACCATTAAAATACGAAATAACTTTATTTTTTAAAGATGTAGTTTCAAAAAACAAATAAATTTTTATCTTTTTTTTTCCTTTTGCTAATTATAAGCTTTTATATGATATATTTCAATTTATTATTTATATTTACATTTTTCGTTCTGAATAAAATAATACAGGATTAGCCAAATAAATATTTTTACAGATAGAAACGCAAAAATACATAAGATTTGAAACCCCAAGAGCTTCTAAAGAAATAAAAAAAGTTATTTCCTAAGTAGTTTATACCAACACAGAAAGATTTTTTTTATTAAAGAATTCAAACTGTGCTGAATTTTTTCCACTATACACATATATACCCTCCTTTCTACTTAGAACTCATATTCAGATTAATGTTACGTAATTTGAATGAGAGACTCTCTCTCTCTCTCTCTCTCTCTCTCTCTCTCTATCTATCTAGTATATATTCTTACAAATTAATAATGAAAGGGATTAGTTTTCAAGTATTTTAAGAGATTTTATTTAATTCCCTCGAGTCCAATTTAATGATGAAAAATTTCCAAAAAAGATTGAAATACTAGCTGAAATGAGCCGTAATCAATAAATATAGTAAGCATAGAAATATGAAAGGCAAATCTTTCCTCTAAATCTCCCAAATGTGACTTTATTTATTTAATACATTTTGTGTGTGAAGTCATCTTATAACTTATTGCTGAATAATAAAAATAAAATTTTCCCTCAAAATGTATCTTAAAATTTATTTTTTATTGTTATAGAATTTTAATTTTTTTATTACGAAATACTAAACCATCTTTACCTTTACATTTAACGAATACATTTTTATTCAAAGGTTGACACTGTTCATCTTATGCTATATGGTTATGAGTTCTTAATATACTGCTTATCAACGTCTCATTTTGAAGCTACACAAGAGTTATTGGTGACAAAATTCATAATTTTGAACCCAGTCAAGTAAGAAAGGTGACAATTCAGATAGCGCAGACTGTCCAAGTTTCCATACCACGTTAATGGGAAGAAATTGTACTTCAGCCCCTTTACACGGCACAGTGGGTCATTAGTAACATCAGAAAGATCACTGACCACAGAAACAATGCCAGCTACGAGATTGTGACCATGACCACTTCACTATTGCGATGCCACAACAGAAATCTAAATTCTGATCTCAATTTGTATAGTTGCAAATTTGCAACAATTCAAAGCAGCCAACGATTCCAAATAATTAATCAATAACAAATCGACATATGTACACAAAGAATATTGAACCAGATTATTTGCAGTTATAAACAAGCTTTACACCCGGGGTGGGTATTACGTTGATCGCGATCGACCGGCTGACCGTTAAGACATTTTGGAGTGACCGCCTGAAGATTTTAGCACTTAGTAATTATATACGGAGTTATTCAAGATTGGCTGAAGCATGCAGACTGTATGTCTTCTACTAATTATAACAACAAAAACTAACTTTAGATAAAATGTTTTATTTTTTATGTATTTTGAATTGTTTGATAATAAATGCATCATTTGATATTATTATATTTCTGGATGGTATTAGGTTGTTTGCGTTTTGCTTCAAGCGCAGTTTTAAAAGTGTTAGTTTTTTTTTTATTTTATTTTAGTTCTGTAAGTAAAAGTACATATTCCGTATTTATTATTAATTTATAATGAATATTGTTGATTATTATTGTTTGCTACCTCACCACACCTACAACACTGGGCATTGGCGCCCACAAGATTTTTCAAGGGTGGGGGGGTTGAGGGTCGAAAGTCTACCATTCTCGTATCATATCACATTACGCTCCCAAATGTATTTTTTTAATTTTGTAGATTGTCGGGAGCAAAAAACAGTAAAAAAATAAATTACTGAATAAATACTCAGAATAACTAATAATAAAAAAATATTAAAAACAAATAATTAAGTTTTACGTACTGTATACATGGGATTAAAACAAATCAGTAAAAAAAAAAAAACAAGGGCTGTGGGAGAAGGTCCGGGCCAGTGTTTCTTCTTCCTCGTGTGCGCCACTGACATTGGGTGGACCGCAACAGGTTGAAAAAAATTAGAAGTAGACCGCGCCCTGGAAAAGTCTCCCTACCCCTGCTTTACACGCTTCAGAAAAGGCTCTCCAGAACAGTTCCACTAGAAGAAGGAACGGAGATGAAGTCTCACTGTCTTATAGCAGTCAATGCACAAGCAGATTCCGATCTGGGTAGAATGGTCATCGGGGCACATGATCTCCAAAGAGGTCTAAATCCCCTATCTTCATATTATGAATTGACATTTACAGATAGAGCTTGTCATGGTAGATTTTAAGTTGAAAAAATTTAGAGGGGAAAGAACTATTAAAAATTAAAATTAAAAATGATTGCACTCTGTAAATAATAATAAAAATGATGAAACCATTATTAAACTAGAAATAGAATAAGATATTTAAAATGAAAGTGTCAATTAGCCGCCTGTGTCAGCCGAGATTCAATCTCAAAAGAGAATTGAAATCAGCCGACTTAATCTGAGAATAGAAATAGCATGGTCAGCGAATTCAGTGACCGGGAGAAAGTGGCACCTCACAGGCTGACAAGCCAAGTGAAGTGCGCCGAAAATCGGCGAGTATATAGCAGCATTAAGCTGACAGACGCTTGTCCAATCAAGGAGCAGCTACTCATTGGAGGGTGTGTCTGGAAGGTTAGGAAAGAAAAGTCGACTTTGGAAAAATCTGGAGTGATTCCGATCTCGACTAACTCACTTCTGAATCCCACCTCACTTTAAATAGCCTCATGAAAAATTCCAGAATGTCGATCCCAGAGAGTTCTCAGTGTTTCCTTTACGACATATTCGCCAATTCGCTTTGCCTATTTCGCCAAATTTGTCACCAAATGCGATAAAGCCACCAATCTTGTAACCCTGGAACATCTGCTAGGGTTGCCATTTTTATTTCAAGTCAGTGGCGTAACGGAGAATATTAAGCCCCCCCCCCGGGGAAGTCGGGGTTGGGGCCCCATGTCGGATCTTACAAAGGATTGAACCTTGGTGTCAGGCTTTGGGTCCCCTAGAACCCTGCCCCCCACCCGCAATGCAATGGTGTACGTTATGCCACTGCTTCAAATTCATGCTGGAAAGCAACTGGAATAAACTTTTTTTAAGTCCATAAGAAAACCTTTTTGGTACTTACGTATTATCGCAACAATCGAAAACTATTAATAACTCGCCAAACCCCGATTTCATGTGTGTCGTACTAGCTGAATTGACGACCAGGTGCTTCGTTTCGTATAATATCATCTAGCTTACAATAATACGCAGATACCGCGAACTTTCTTGTAAAAGTCCATTTTCCCCCCAAAAGCACGTTCCTGCTAAGTAAACAACATACGTGGTGTGCAACACTATATATGTATTAAACCTCACGAAATACCACATAATTCATTTGCATCTATTATTCTCTGTAGAACAGTGCCACTCAAACTTTCAATATTTGCGACCTAATATTCAATCATAATTTTCATCGCTCCTCCTTCCCACCATTCAATAACAATGCATTGAATTCATTTTACTATGTTTTGACGCTAAAGCTACAATACGACTTTAACCTCTTAAGTGCCACCGGCGTATATAAGCGCTTCACTCAACCAAAGCGTTAATTTTCCAGGCGTAAATATACGTCTTTCCGTTGCACGAACTTTTCTGTGCACTGTTCGCCATAAAATTATTCCGAAGGCTTTGGAATGCAATAAAAGGATCTTGTAAGTGTTTGCGAAGGATTTACTTATTTCGGGGGATTTGCTTATTTATTCCTTTTCTTCCCTCACCCCACCCCAATATATCACATACTCGTACCTACGTGGAGAACGGTGGCATTGGGGAGCGAATCGCGTAACTTTTCATCGGCAGAGTTGAGGGATTAATTATAAACAGTACAAATAATCAAGATGTGTTAATTTTTGTATAGAATTTTAAATATTTCAAGCCCATGGGATCACTGGAAACAATTAAACTTGTTCTTAATTTATACTATTGCTAAGTTAATTATAAAATACATTGTGCAGAACTGATACATTTATATAAGTGTATTGTATCAGTGTAAATGCGTATTTTTTTTATTATGTCAGAATGCATTTTGTTTGTTTACTTTCAGTAAATTAATATTTTTTTTAAAAATAATCTTTTGTTTTCGACTTTTCAATATGCTCAACCCCACTCTTAGAGTTATCACGCCCCCAAAAGGGGGGGGGCGCACTCCACAGTTTGAGAAACACTGCTGTAGAAAAATAACACATCAGATATTCTAAAGAAACTCTTAAGAATCAGAGATAAATTATTAATAATTTCCGAGGGAAATATTTTTGAAAAATTTCTGAGAAAGTAAGAACTGTAGGTTTTTCCAATACAATTTAAACTGACACCGAGCCTTTAAAAATGACACTGATTCCGTAAAAATTACGGAAGCTGTTCGAACTATTTTCGATTTGACACACACATCCACAATAAATTTCTCAATAATTATTTCACTGGGATGTTACTACGTTAAAGTTTAGTCTGTGGAAAGTAATTATCTACCGCAAATATGACACTGTAAGTAATTGAAATTCGACAGTTAGATAAACATTATGGGCTTCAAATAACTAGTTACATTTTACGCTTTCTACAAACTATATATATAATTCGCTTGTAACTATCTTAAATTATGCTATTTCAGTGAAAGGGAAGTCCCGTCAATACTATTCCTCTTTTCAGTAGGTTTATTAAATTATCTGAAAGTTAATAAAACACATCAAGGTTAGTTAACTAAATATTATTAGGTAATTATTAGGTAATATGTTTAATAAAATATGTTAATGCTTGTCTTTTCACAAGTATGATAAAAATTATTTAATATTCTGCATCCTAAAATCTAATTTTAGCAATTTCCATCATTATTTATGTAAATATAATTCATGTATTTACTTTAAATGTACGTACAGTACGACACAGTGATGGCAATTATTCCAGGTGCATCAGTGTCAATAGTTCAGCCTTTACACACACATGTGTGCGTATGAATAAACTATTCAAACCCAAATTAAAAAATGACAGTGAAATATGAGAAAGTTACAACGTGAAAAAACATTTACAGAAGGGGGCCAAATGCATACGTAGAGAAATCTTATTTTTATAGATTTATTTTTCCTTCATTTTTAAAGCTATCGTTTTTACACCCAAAGTCTAACGCACACCTGTGTAAATTTTAAACTTATTTTTTATGTTAAAAATGCGCGTTATACACGGTATATTAGATTTTTTTTATTTCTAATAGGCTTCGGATTGTTGTGTTTTACCATTGCAGACCTAGTACATTCCCCCGGAAGCTGGCATATCTTTTAGTGCGGCACCATATAAGCGGATACCAATCACCGCAGATAATTTTAAAGCCCAGTTCCCCCCTAGAGGGAGGCCCCTGAGCTCTGACGATGCGAACCTTAACTTGTATTTAATTTTGCCGAGAGCACCCACAAGCCAAACAGATACTCTAGGGATTTGTGGCATGCCGTATAATCATACGACATGGCCGCTGTCGATTTTCTGCATTATGAAAATCCACCGACTTGGGCCGGGGTCGAACCCGCTACCTTAGGTGCAGAAGACCAGCGACAAACCAACCACGCCACCTAACCGACATGGTATATTAGATTATCAATATATTATACATGAAAAAGCAATAATTTAATGTCAATTTTAAACCTTTATTTTTAGTGAGTTATACATTCAGGGTCAGATACTTAGACAAGGGCAATATGGGCTAGTGCCCAGAGCAGTAAACTTTAAAGAGAGCATTTTTTTGAATTCCCGGTAACGACTTATGTAATAAAGTCTTAATTAAGTCACAATTGGTTCTATTGGATGCTTTGAATTCTCAAAGAAATAAACTCAATAGACGGAAAAATCGAAGAAAAGAGCTGACTAAGTGCTGATGTTTGTCCAAAGTATTGCAACGCTAGTGCTCTACAATAAACTGCAAATCGACCAACTATCAGATGCAGCTGGCGAATTTCGGTAGTTTGAGGTTTCCGCGGTGAGGTGCAACAATTTTCATCCATCCCGTGAATGCAAAAAAAAGTATAAATCTTCTCTTGGTTACGGATGTTGTGGTTTAATATATTCGTCATAATTTAACAAATGTGTAATATTTCCAAACATTAAAAAAAAAAGATTCTTTAACATGCAGTAAAATATGTAACTCATCATGCAGCTAACTCCACTTAATTAGATTTAAAAATAAATAGTCAAGACTTATCCAAACCCCTACAAAAGTGCTGAATATCCGGAATTTTTTTTTTCAACGGAAAACTGGGAAGCATGGTGGCAAACATATCCTTGTGTTAAGTAACATGGGCCCCATAAACGTTAAAATTTGATCTGAATCATGTACATCATGTTTTTGATAGGTTTGTAGGTGATTTGAGTCCCCCCCCCAAAAAAAAATTAATCAAAATTATTCTCCCCTTCCCTTTTTTTCAATAAGTGTTAACAAACCAATATGTCTGCGTTTGTGTAGTATTTTTAAAAGCAATTTTTTCAGAATAGTATTATACTAATTTTAAAAAGAGACAAGAATACAATGAAATATTTTATCTATACTATCTCTGATGTTTTATTTTAAACTGAGCGTTTTTACGGTCACCTTATTCTGCCAGAATTAAAATTCAACATGTAAATATGTCTAATTTTTACCCGCAATCAGATTGCCTACATGTAAAACTCCTTATTCTCCGCAACTGTTTTCAATTTCTTTATTGTTTCTGTTAGAATAAATAAAGTAACAGCGTCTCATCTGTTAATAATTTCTCTTATAATTCGTATTAGTACAACTTCAGATTCTTTGTGATGAAAAATTTAAAATGTGTAATTGAAAACAATTAGACTATAACAAAAAATTAAGTCAGTTTATCAATGTAACCGTTTCTGTTTATTAATTGGGTAAAAAAAAAATATTGAAATAAGATTGAGTGATACACCAGGAGGGAAAAAAGAAATGGTTACGAATTTATACGAATTTATTTCAAAGCATTTTAAAGATTATCTTACATCGATGTGATTTATAATTACGCTGAGATTATTACTCTATAAATTATATTTTAGAACTATTTATAATAAAAAAAACTTATATTTTCATACATAATTACGAGCATTAGTTTTTATAGACCAATTTTATGCCTTAAATACAATGTTAAATCTCATTTTAAAAATTATGACGAACAAAAAAAAATCTTCCAAAAGCATATATTACATAAAAGTATCAACCATAATATTTTTAAAGAGTACTAGATATTTGTTGAATAATATCCCTTTTCAAATATTTCAGATACAAAATTAGATACTTAACGCGTCAAATGCCGCGATATACAACCAACATTGGAAACCGTTCCCTCGCCCTTCCGAACGCAGAAATAATAATTATTACAAAATTTGGCGACATTTTTTGAATTGGCGATGTCTTTTCGTTTGGCGAAATTGATCGATGTTGTAATACCTAAGTAACCAAATTTACACTCATGTCCGTAAATTAAGGATAATGCACGTTCAGGCAAAGTAAGATTTAGAAGTAAGATAAATGAGACTTATTTGTAAAGCCTTTTTATTAAACAAAAGGTAAAGAGCAAACAAGATAATATATGTTTGATATCATTAATAAAAATTGCGATTTTTGATCCCTGGAGCAAATTACAAAAAAATCCAAACTATTTGCAAAAACCAATATTACATGTTTGGTATGATGGTTTATACATAATATGTTTCCCAGACGTGGCAATACAGTCTGTACAACACCTAGGCATGCTGAGTATCAAATTATCGATCTGATCTTAGGGAATATTACATCACTCATAAAGGTCCAGTAGACATGTAGGAGGGGGTTGACGGATTGCAATTCCTCGGTCAAGCATGTCACACACATGTTCTACAGGATTCAAGTCCAGTGAGAATGATGGCCAGTCCATATGGGTGATATCCTTCGATTCAAGGCATTCGTTTACGATGTTTTCACGATGAGGACGGGCGTTGCTATCCATAAACACAAATTCTGCGCCCATGATGCCTGAAACAAACGTACATGTTGTTCCAGAATGACGTTCCGGACCTGCCATGGTTCCAATTTGAACATGCAGGTCAGTTCTGGAACGCAGAATAAACTCCCCTCCCCACTAAACGAGCAATCCTGCACAGCCGAAACGGGGTCATTCAATAATGTTCTCTTGGTGGTGACGGGTACCTGGCGCTCTCCATATGAAAGTCCGGCGAGAATCAGACTGCAAGCTAAACCTGGACTCTTCTGAAAACATCACACAAACCCACTGTTGTGGTGTCCACAGTGCATGATCTCAACTCCAGGCTAACCGCAGGCGACAGTGAATTGCAGTAAGTGGAGTACATCTGACAGGTCTACGAGCATATAGATTAATCGGCCCTAAGCGTCTGTATACAATCTGCCTTGAAACTGTCGAGCCAGTGGCTGAAGAGAACTGACGAGAAAGGCCTGATGCTGTGCTCATCCTGTTTCTTTTGACAGTAACTGCCAAATACCGGTCCTCATTCGGCGTTGTAACTCGGGGGCGACCTGTGCTGTAACGTCTACTCACATTACCATCATCTTAGAATCGTTGCCAAAGGCTGGAGATGACACTCTAGGGGATTCCAAATTCTTCGAATACCTCCAGCTGGGTACACCCACATTCTAGAGGGCCGATAATCTTACCACGTAAAAAATCTTTCAAATGCTTTCTTTGAGTTATAATTATGCAGTTATTGCACTGAAAGGCTTATAAAGCGCTTGCGAATAATTTTACTTCTTTGCCTGCATTCCTTATATATCCTCCTCTTACACTTTCGTCATTGTCACGTACCATCGGTGTCATCTGGTGGCTTCATATCGTCGGCCTAATTATCAGACTGCATAACTCCACCTGTGTAACTGATTTGATATAGGAGTGCAACGCGCCAAGTGCTTTTTGGCGCGATTCTTTAATCGCGCCAAGCAGCGGTGAAGCAAAACATTCCCTTTTGTTTTGTCTACGCCAGGCCTCAGTGCGCGCTCCACTTTTAATTTATTCCTTCGATCAGTATAATCACTATTTTTTTTATTTCATAATAAAACTAGATTTCGACGAGAGAGGTAGTGTGGCAAGATTTTAACATAAAATAAATACAACAGAAAGTAATATTAATGTATTACACTTCCAGATATAAATCGTTTACACTATTTTAAGCGTTCATTACACAAAATTTGTAACAATGTGTTACTTTTGCTGAGCAGAGATCAGTTTAGGAAGGTGTTTTCAAAAATCAATTTACAAGAAATTTACGAGGAGTTATAAATTTTAAGATCCTTTTTATCAGCTATTAGATCTACAGATTTAAAATTTAATAACTTTTTTTAATTTGCAATTCACGATTGTAATATTATCGCCTATCTTGGCGAACATAAACAACAACTTGGCGCCTAGTCCTACTATATCAAATTAATTTATGATAATTTGACCAACGATATGATTCTTGAAGATTTGTGTATTCATTTTACGGGGGATATATTTATATATTTTAGAGTTCGCTTTCAGCGTGACTCTGAATTATCCTTAACTTAAGGACATGAGCGAATTTTGAGAGATCATGCCACTTAATTGAGCCACTGAACAGAAACTACATTAATATAAATGAAAATGGCCATATAGATTTTATTCGATAGACATAGATATTGATTCTAATAAAGAAAATTCCAAAAAAAAACCTATTTAGAAAGATTAGAATTACCCCTAAACTTAAGTCATCTAATTTGAAATAACTGAAACTCAGTCTCTGACCTTTATACAACTAGAAGTTTGAATAAAAGCTGTGAATTATATATATATTTTTTAACTTTTAGACAATTATTCTATGCGACGTCTAGACACAGGAGACAGAATCAATCTAGAAAAAACTGTGATTCAAAATATATTTCAATTAATCTTTCATTTTCTCAATTCAAAGTGTTCGAAACTTTTTCTCTTGCGCCAGAAATTTAATAGCGATAAAAAATGCACAAAGGGTAACTATTACGATTCATTTATTGTGACGTATGCTGACGTTTTGAAATTTTGAATGTATTTATTTTTAAACACACACAACACAAATATAAGAAAGTTTTATAAAACATTTTTTTCAAAAACATTTTACAGCAATTTAACTCTAAAAATTATTTTAATCGTTGCCAACTTCTAAATCGTTATTATGATAAGAGGTGGAAATAAAAGTTTTAAATTCGAAATCTGGTAAGTTTGACAGTTGCTCAAGAGTTTATTTTCTCAACAACGAATATATATAAATATTTTTAAACTCCCATGGCACGGAATGGTATCAAAATAATAGTTTCAATTAACAAATTAACCGTTTTATTCAAATATGTGAAGAATTGCGATTTGATCTGATGATAAAAAAGAATTAGTCTCATCTCAGTTATCAGTTTAAGATACAATAACATTCAAAAGAGCTTAGACAATCAACTCTCTGGGGAAAAAATTCAGAAATGATAAAAAATTAAATTTTTGAATAGCTCTTTACAACTTTTTAAAATAATATATTTGTATTTTAATTTTTAGAGCACATTTTGAAACAATCTATTAGAGTACTACTTAAAAATCTGTTATAATTGCAACATATTTTTGAAAAGTATAAATATACCGTTTTAACAATTTTATCCGTAACATTTATTAAAACATGAATTTCAATAGTTTTTTTAATGAATTGAAAATTAATCAACCATGCAAATAAACGTAAAATCTCTGTTATGCTAAAATGGTTCTCACTAAAAGGAGGTTTTTATCCATAACATTGCGAGTTTCGCATAATTTTTATAACGTTATTTTGTACCGTTGTATTTTGCTCTATCGATTCTAATTCTTCCAGCAAATATTTACCGAAATTTATGGACAAAATTAAGAACTGAATATATTATACTGCATTCTTATTCTATAGTTTGTTTCAAATCAGTTTCGACACAAAAAAATAACCTTTATTCTCTTACCCGCATCCCCAAACTTGGTCAAATGTTTTCAAACAGATTTAAATCAGGAAAATAGGAAGTTGTTTCTCATCATTTAGATGAGATCTCGGAGAGTTATTTACCCCCCACACACAAAAGCCCGCATTTAAAACAGTATCTTTAAAGAAACTGTATTTAAAAAATGTAAAATGATTTCCAATACTCAACTTCTTTCTCGGGTGTTGCCATTTTCTCTTTTGAAACTCACAAATATTGTTAAAATTTATGTAGTATTCGATAAATACTGCTTTAATTGATCTTTATACTGATATATCAAATTTAAAAAATTATATTTCAACTCACAATACCTTAAAAAGACATTAAGAGCAGGAATTATTTTCACGAAAGGATATATTTTTGTCGAGAGTTATTAAATGTAAGAAAATCGTTTTTGTATTACTAATACACTATTATTACTTAACAATTTTAAGGCTATCGATACTGAAACACTGTTATTCAATACGATAATGGAATTTTTTAGGAAAAAGTTATTGATGTCATTGTTAACAAAGAGACTATAAAAACTAAAAATTTTCATTCGGATTCGTTAAGAAATTCGTTACAAAAATTTTCGATATAATTATACATTACATACAAAATGCGTTTCAAAATATTTTTTGAGTAATTAAAATTTTATTTCTAATTATTTCATATTTGCAATTAAAACATTTCACGTTTATTATAATACTTAAAGTTTTTACTCATATTTAAACGTAAGTACAATATTTGAGTTTGGGATTTCAGAATCAAATTATTTAAAGGTGAGAATTTATGCAAACTTCGTTTAACGAATTTTTTCAAAGAAAACAATCTAAAATTGATTAAGTTATTAATTTTTAAATAATTTTCATATTAATTAGAAACAAAAACGTGTAAACATTTTTTTATTATATAATAAACACACACACATAAATTACAATTTGGTCGTTTTTTGTAAAATTTTGACTGCAAAAATTATTCTAAATGCCAAAAAAACAAAAAAAAGTTTTTAAGAAATATAAAAAGAGTTATTGTAATGCAGCTCTTAACACATTGTGAAGTTCCATACCACAAAATTTACACTACTTAATTGAAAAATTACGTATTTAATTTGCTAATGATAAATAATACATACAATATGTTTTCGTAAATTTGCACCTTTTTGCATGCTCCAATAAGCTAGTGCCGGGGTGGGCATTACGCTGATCGTGATCGATTGGTGGACCGCCAAGTTATTTTGGGGTGACCGCCTGAAGGTTTTAGCAGTTAGTAATTATATAAGGAAATATTCAAGATTGGCTGAAGTACGTAGACTATATAAGTCTTCTACTGACTATAACAACAAAAACTAACTTTAGATAAAAATGTTTTATTTTTTTTATGTATTTCGAACGGTTTGATAATAAATGCATCATTTGATATCATTATATTTGTGGTTATTATTATTACTATGTTTGTGTCTTGCGTTTTTTGCTTTAAATGTGATTTTAAAAGTTCTAATTTTTTATTTTAATTCTGTAGGTAAATATATTTCTCTGTCTTAAATATTAAACTCTATCTACAGACTCAAGTTCTGCAAATGTCTTGCTCAAGCGTTTACATAATCCCGTGAATTGTCAGCTCTTGATTGTGAGAGAGTCCAGCAGTTCTTGAATATCATCACTATCCACTTCTAAATTTTTTTTGCCTTTCAAGATTGACAACTTCTTCGATCACGTTACCAGTTTTACCAATTCTATTTTTCTCCTTAACCCTTTAACTGTCAAGTTATTTTGATGATTTGGGTACACAAATTGTCAAATATTTTTGAACCAAAGAACTTCTAACCTCTAACCTTTTAAGTCTTCAGTAAAGTGCTGCCATCTATTGAATTGAGCGCACATTAACTTTTCCCGAGAACCAGTCGGGTTTGATAAAGAGATGAAGCCGAAATAAACGTCTCCCGATATGTATTCGGGTAAAACAATACGATACACTAAAAAAATTACCCCGAGTAGTACTCGGGCGTGACATTTTCGAACACCGGTGCTGTGCCCGAGATGAACTCGGGCATGACAGTTAAAAGGTTAAAACTATAGACGAATCGACGAGATTTTTAAATCACGTGACTCCGGGTTCACGTAAGTCGAGGTGTTACTGTAATGCCTTTTTGTATGAACTCTCACAAACTAAAATTATGTGAGATAATTTTTATTTTATTTAAAGAAAAATTACATTCAAAAAATATAATTAATTAGTTTATTTGATTCGCAACAAAAACCATTCCCTCAGAATATTCTTTACCTTTCTCTTTCAACACTAAGTTGATGCATGCGCATTTAGGATAGTGATCGACCAATCCACTGTTACGAGTCAGTTACCAGTTTTTGGAACAGAATAAAATTATAAATGTAGTTTTGCATTCTTTCTTCTTCAAAGTATAACTGCAGAATTTTTCTCTTACAACATTTGAGTATCGCTAATTTAATAAATATTCATTTATCATTCTTTTTTAAAAAAAAATTTCCTTTTAAATGCATGAACTTTTCTTTAGCAAAAGGCGGATATAAGCCTTTTTGGAATTTAAGAAGTATTTTAAATACAAAAATCATCTAAACAAAATAAACCAATATTTACTCAAAGAGTAGATGGAAATAGTTTTTTCCTCTTCTTCAAAACTCAAATTGTAATTTATAACAAAATAGTTGAAAATAGTAATTTAAGGTACCATCAACATATATTTGTTAGTATTACAATAAGAGAAGAATTTTTTTTTTAAAAAAAAATTATATTTAACTTAATGGAATTTAGGATTATTTCCTGAAAATCCTGAAATTAAAATTTATGTTCAAACACAAAGTTTAAAGATATTTCACAATTATTTTTACATACATAGCGTTAAAAAATAAAACATAAATTTAAATTGAATAATTTTAAAGAAAAAGAATCGTAAAAATTATGTGAAAAGCTTTTCATTTTTCATAACATATTTTTAATTCAATAAAAAATTTAGATAATTACTTTTAAAGCTATTAACATATGAATAATTTTGCTACAAATAAAATTATGCATATAAAATACTGTAGACTAAAATATACACATTTAAATCATTTATAGAAAACTTTTGAAATAACATTTGATTTTTTTATTACAGTACATAATACGAATTAATGTATAACGACTTTTTTTTTATTTTAGTAAGGTTTCTATTTAAAAAGTAGCATTTTTATAAATTTTATTTCAGCTGTTAATCCGGAATTTCAGACTTATTTTTTACACTTAATTAAATATTAACTGAACAGACATCGAGAAAATCTCAAATTCAAATATTTTATTTATTTAATAAATGAATTAAACTCAAAAAATCCTTTAAAAATTTTTTTAATGTAAGAAATACAACTCAGTTCTAATGGCAAAATAAAACAAACTGGAGGAATCATTCAATTATAAAAAGTGAACAATGATTTACATTATTAATAATTTTATTAGTAAAAGCTATTTAGAATCATTCAGATAAATAATTTTTTTTATATTTAATCATGAGTAAACATGAAAAAGCAATTTCATTTATTTTTCAAATCTTTAATTTTACTTCAGAGTAGAATAAAACTAAACAAACAATTTTCTTCCAGGATTATATTGCACAGAGAAAAAAAACATTTGTTCCCTTTGAATTCAATAATACAAAAAAATTAAATAAAAAATACATACGAACTTACTTTAAAATATTCAAAAATAATGTTTTCTTTGAGGATCTACTTCGAGCGATTCATTATAAATAAAACATTTGTTTGTTTTATTTTTTATCAGCAAATTTAAATTTTAAGTCAATAAATTCAATTAACTAAATATTATTTACAATGTTTCAGATCTAAAATCTTCTATTTTAAAGGTAAATTATATTGCTTGATATAAATGGTGGTTTTTAAAAATTCCACACACCCTTTTTGCTTTTAAATTCAAGATACTTGTATGCTATGAGATTAAACTAATTAACCAAAAAAATAATCTTTATCGACATTCGAGAAGTATACTCACTCTAAAACTTATGAAATTAAATTTTACTATACAAAGTAATAATTTTAAAATTTTCACTCTTAACACATTCGGAATCGATTTATAAAAAAAGAAAAATTGCACATTTATTCACTAATATTAATGCATTGATTGAAATATATCTCAGTGAAATATATAACAGATCAATAAAACAGAAAAACGACAATTTGCGACAGGTATTCGCATTAAAGATATTAATGATAAATTAATGTTGAAGTAACGATGCAATAAAATTTGCGAGTTTTCGCATTTAAGAGATAAAATATTCTACTTCACTTTCGGTTTACGAGAATTAAGCCGTGTATGGTGCATTATTTTAGGTTAAAATATTCGAAGAATAAATCAAAAATAAAATTGAAATCAATAAAGGGGGTTTTCAATGAAGTTTTAAGCCGACGAAGGGGTTATTAAAATATATATCAGTTTATTATTTGCATTGATTGTGAATAATAAATGAGCAGTTGTACTTATAAAATCGCACTCAACCACCATGAATTTCAGCCGACTGAATATAAATTAACAGTTCTCTGATTGCAACTTTTCTCTGCGATAACTCAACTCAAATTGTCTACTGCTTGTAACTTTAAATTTAACGAGATTGGAATGTGGAATATTGCAAATACAGTTATTATTGGAAATATTGTTGGCGATACTTCTGACATGGTGAAATTTTAATTTTATTAGACTACTTTTACATCACAAATCTAGGATATCTCTAGAAATGCATTATTCAATAAAATGTGAAAAATTTTAATCCCAAGATCTCTAAATAAGTACCTGTTATCTTTTTAACAATTGACAAGTGTTTAAAATTCAACAGTTGTACTTTAATTGAAAAATTATTGATTGAAAAAGTATTTTTTTTCAATAAATTAATTTCTGTAACAATATTTTTATTAATTATTTTAATCTTGAAAAAAGCTAAAATTATCCAATTACTAAATAATTAAGTAATTATTTCTCATTAAATTATACTTTTACTTTTAAGTCGCTTCAATGCTTACAAAAAGTAAATAAGTTATATTAAACTGATGAAAGTAATTATTGTTCTGTGGGGAAAATATAAATAGCCTTTAAGGCATTAGTTTAGTTATAGCTTATTTTTACAGCAACAAAAACATATTACAATAATATAACATTATTCTTAAAGAAAGTAGTATTTATAAGATTCATCAAAAATATAATACTCAGGGATGCAACATATAAAACTTCAATTCCCAACCGAAAGAAAAAAAAAATTAACGCTATTTAAAATATTTACTTCGAACATATTTTCCGAATCTATTGTATAGGTTATATATATCTATTCATCTATTGTTCCGTGCCTGGCAAGAGAGCATAAATCATGTTTATAGATTATAATACTGCTCTAAAAAATAAAATTATTATAGAAATAAATTTAGAAAGGGAAATAAAATAAATATACACTAGTCTATTAAAATTTTTGCTCTATATTTTATATATTTCAATTTGATACTAACACTCTTCAAAATCGATGAATACGGAAGATAATTCACTGCACTGTTAGGAGATCCAAAACAACAAACAAAATCTTTTATTTATTATAATATAAATTATCTTACCTGTTATTTTCTTGTTTCTTTTTATTATATTTTAATCCATACGAATTTTTATCATTCAATACTCTCACACTTTTTCTCCTATTATCTCAAACACCGTAATCTAACGTGTTGTTGAACCCACTTGATTCTATTCCGCATAAAAATGGCGACGTCTTTGGTAAATTACACTTCCTTCGTCCTTACCCTTTATTTTAAGGTTAAGTAGATATGCCAGAACCTTTGTATCTTTCATTACTCAAGCTGGAGATGTAATTGTTGAGCGAAGAACAAATAAAATTCGCATATACTAATGGTTCTACTTCCAGTAACAGACTTATGTGAAAAGTTAAAGAACTTATTTGCAAGAAGAATATTTTACATTTGATACTTCTTACAAGAGCAAAACCGAAACGTCGTTGCAAATATACTGCAATACTTTCGAATCCCATATAGAGTGCGGTGTTTATGAACTCCGGAAATATTTATTCATGTTCTGACACACATTTTAACGATTGAAAATAGCAGTATTTGAAAGAGATTTTGAAGAGGAAAATTATGCACATTTGCTTTATTTCCGATGAATTGCTTATTTTTACATTAAAGGGAAAAAAATATATCACCTTAAACTAACAGATTTTGTTGCAACAGTTTAAAAAAAAAACTAATACTCTAAAGTTAAGTAGTTATTAAGTTGCTGACTGAATGGCGTAGTTGGTTTGTCGCTGGCCTTCTGCACCTAAGGTTGCGGGTTCGACCCCAGCCAAGTGGCCGCGGTAGTCGAGTGGTATAGGTATCGGACCGTGGCTTGCCTTGTCACGAGTTCGAGCCCAGTACCACTAAAGACCAGCCGTGTAGCGCAGCGATGCACGTTAAATCTGTCGAGAGCTGAAACGTCATCCCGTTGGTGTGGTGTGGTAGTTAGGAGAGGGGGGTGCCAGCTCAGGTGTCGTCCACGTGACTTGACCATGGTTCAAAATTACGTGGTCCGTCGCCAAAAGCCCCCGTGTAGCTGAACAGTGCGACGTTAATATTCAATCAATCAATCGACCCAGCCAAAGTCGGTGGATTTTCATGATGTAGAAAATCGACAGCGGCCATGTCGTATGATTATGCTTATGCGGCATGTAAAAAATCCCTTGGAGTGCCCGTTTAGTTTGGGTGCTCTCGGCAAAATTAAATAGGAATTTAATTTCAATTTTTCGCATCGTCAGAGCTCAGGTGCCTCTCTGTTGGAAGGAAACCGGGCGTCAAAATTACTTGCGGCATTCGGTATCACCTATATGGTGCCGAAATAAAAAAAAAAGTGATAACAGCTCCTGGGAAATGAACTAGGTCTGCAAAGGTAAAAAATATCGATACGCAGTCCCATTAGAGAGAAAAAAAGTTAAATAATTCTAAGGTTTAATATTACTTTTTTTTTTATGAAATTTCGAGACAAAATTCTTTTGTTGAGTTTTGGGTTCGAATGGTACCATGTGGAAGGTTAGATGCACGTTAAACCAGTGGAAGCTCAAAGTCCTTACGTTCGCGTGAAGCGAAAGTTTGGAGTGCGGGTGAGATTTATATATTATATATAACTGCACTCTGTGAAGCAACGCGATGCCAATTGGCGACGGACATCGTATTTTGAGTATCAACCATATGACGAGGACGACACCACCTCCTGGCTACCACACCAACGGGAGGGCTTTGACCTTGACAATTTAACGTGCATCAACCCCCTCTACACGGCGGATCTTCAGTGGCACCAGGATTCAAAACCGCGAAACCCCAGCCACGAGTTCGTAACCATAACCATTATGCTATCGTGGCCACCTGAAATGTGGGGTATTCAGATGTCATACGTTTTCAATTGACCGTTATTTCAAATTACGAGGACTACTCGTCCGTATCCTTTCTTCTGGGTGTGGTGTTAAACAATTAATAAATAAAAGTAAATTTATTTTTTTTTAGTCCTACACATTTTGACGAACGTGTACTTTTAATAAATATCCAAAAATTCAATTCAAAAATAAAATTATTGAAAATACAAGCATTTAGCAATAAAATAATTGTTCTATTAATCTTCACTAAGGGACCATATAACAAAATAAAAGATTAAACAAAATTTTACTGATTCCATATACTTCAAATTACTTTTAATATAAATAACTAAAAATATGCAAAATAAAAACATCCTATCATTGTAAGTTATCGCTTGTAATTCACTCAAAGCAAAATATTTGTAGAATCTTTTTGTCTAAGAATTGTTTTGTTTGATTTACTTCGAAAAAAAAATATATCGTAAGAATTATTTGAAACTGCTTCCTTCTTTTAAAACTCAGTTTTAAAAAAATTTAAACACTTATTCTTAAATTATTAATACATGAATAGTTTTGCTACAAATAAAATAATACAGAAAAACATTCGGCAGACGAAAGTATACAAAAAAAAAAAAAATTACAACATTTTCAGATTTTTTTCAATAAAATTTAAATTTTTTTTATTACAATACATATTACGAATTAATGTAACGACTTCTTTATTTCAGTAAATTTTTCATTTTATATAAAAGTAACACATTTTTCTAGCTTTCATTTCGTTTACTATTCCAGAATTTTAGACTCGGATTTTTATGCTTAATTAAATATTAACTGAACAGACAGCGAGAAAATCTCAAATTCAAATATTTTATTTACTAAATAAATGAGAGAGAGTTTATCTCAAAAGTCATTTTAAAATCTTTCAATTTAATATAAGAAATACAACTCAGTTTTAATGGCAAAAAAAAACTGAAGAAAACATAAATTATAAAACGTGAATATATATTTACATTATCAATCATTTTATTAATAAAATTACTTTTTTTGCGTGTGTGTACTTTTTCATGCAAGGTGTGACACACAAAAGTCGAGACTGGTCCAATAAATCGTTGTACCTACAGAATCAGAGCTCTCCATGATATTATTACCTTCAAAGTAGCTCCCTTCAGCATTCACACACTTCTGCATTCGGTGCTGCCATTGCTGGTAACGGTTCTGGAACGAGGTTTTTGAAAGGCCCTTCAAGAGATTCTAGGTTTTTGCCTGAATCTCTTCAACTGAGGTAAAATGGGTTCCCTTTCAGCAAGTTTTCACTGTAGAAAATAAATAAAAAAGTCGCATGGGGCCAAATCAGATAAATAAGAAGGATGCTCTACCATAGTAATTTTGCTGGTCAGAAACTGCTTGACAGATCAGGCCATGGGAGCGGAACATTGTCTTGGTGCAACAGCCCTCATCACTCCCCAATTCTGGCCTTTTTTTCCTAATTTTTTCACGAAATCTTTTTAGTACTTCAATGTAGTAGAACTCACTCATATCACGAATTTTGGAAATGTTTTGGTCAGTAATAGATGACCTTGGGCGCCCAGCAGGTTCATCCTCTTTCCACGCTGACCCTTCTCCTTGAAAACCTCTTGTACCATTCAAACACATGTGCACGAGACAAAGTTTCATTTATATAAGCCTCGGTTAGTATTTGAAATATTATAGTGGCTGATTTCAAGTTTCACAGGATACTTGATGTTGATTCGATATTTTCCGGTAGAATGCAGCTACACGTGGTCACTCAGTGACGAAGTACTCCCAACTCGCGAGATCGATCGAGGGAAACTGGCCACATGAATAAAGGAGATGCGTGGGATGACATCATCAAAACAGTTGTTGCCAAATCCATTCTTTTTCAAGCCCCATGCTTAGGCTCGTTTTTATTATTTTTTTTTTGTATCACTCCTTGTTTATGTAATTTTAATAAAAAAAAATTATTCAAATATCAAATGGTTACGAATACGAACATTTAACAATGCAATGATCGCCCTATTAATCCCCATTATGGGGCCAAGTAAAAAGTAAAGGATTAAACAAAATTATTAGTGGATAACAAACATTACAAATTACTCATAATATAAATAACTAGAAATATGCAATAAAAACAACCTCTCACTGAAAAAATAATCATTTGTAATATACTCAAAGAGCAAAATATTTGTAGTCTTTTGGCCTCTAAGAATTGTTTATTTTGAATAAAGAAATTCGTTTTAAAAGGAATTATTAATCCATATAAAAGTTTTTCTTTGCGTTTATAGTTCTTATTCGATGTCCAAAAACTTTTTATACTTTAGAATCCATACAGGGTCATTTTCGAAGTATAAAAACAGATTTTAGTTTGAAAAAACTTAAGGCAGAATATATATTTAAAAATGGAATATAAATTTTTTATTATTTGTAATAATATATTATGTTTAAAGTAGAGAAATTTCTGTTTTTAGTTATATTCACCACATCTGAGACCTGACGATGTTTATCCAACGGCGAACTTTCTAAAAAGTCTTCAACTACTGTGAGTATGAAGAGTGATTGATGAAGTGTTTTTCCAAAAAGCTTTCATTCTCTTTGCGTAAGTGCTTACTTTTAAAAATTCACTTTGATAAAGTAAAATAAAAAAAAAAACTTAGCAAACTACTCAGATTTTGAAAAGTGGCGATTTTTATTTTACTCTGTACTGGTAAAAATAACAATCTTCGTGTGTTTGTAATAGTCATGGAGAATGATAAGCTGCCACATGTGTTAAAGTAATAATTAACATTCACATAAGTTTAATTAATAGTAAGGTGACCCATTCTTTTACAATGAAGAGGAGGACGAAAAATTTAAGAAAAAATTACTCTTTAAATATATATGAAACGTTTTATTAATTCAAACAAAAATACGCTAATTACGCTTACATTCTTTTTAATTATTATCTTAAGGTATCCGACTACGTTCGCGGAACCGGGATTTTAAAAAAGCGCATAAATGGTTAATTTTCAGGATACTTAGATTAGAACACATGTATAAAATTGTTTTAAAAGGACATTTTGACACAAAAAAGTTATTTAAATACAATATTTCGGCAAAAAATTAACTTAAAATAACCTTTTTTCAAAATGTTCTCCTTTTGTGAAAAATGCTTCTATTATAATACTATTTAGCCTGTATATATCTCATACCTCTGTACAGAGGCTCAACTATGATTTTTGAAAACTTCACATTATTTTCAGAGTTACAACCCATTGAAATAATGTGTGTGTGATCGCCGTATTTTTCTTAAAATTTCTCCCCTCTGTTGTGCCGTAAAACATGGATAAACCCGTTTCTAAGTTATATATTTCAAAAATTCTAGTTGAGCCTCTGTACAGAGGTCTGAGCTATATACAGGCAAAATTTTATAATGGAAGCATTTTTCGCAAAAGGAAAATATTTTGAAAATGGGTCGTTCTATGTTCATTTTTTGTCAAAATATTGTACTTAAATAGTTTTTTATTGTAAAACTATTCTTAAAACAGTTTTATATACATTTTCTAATCTAAGTGACACTAAATATCATAAATATTATCCATTTATACGCTTTTGCAAAATCACGGCTCCGAACGTAGTCGGATACCATAAACGAGTATTTTTCCATTGAATGAATTTTTTTTGTCAACATATCATCTTTTAATGTATCGGTAAATTCGGGCAAAAAATATCCTTCATACTGAATTTTACGGTAAGCACTGTAGCTAAAATATTAACATTCAATTTTGATTTCTCACTCTAGTCACTTCACAAAAATCATTACCAACTGAAAAATAAAACTCTTTCAACTGGTGCATTAGTTCCAGGGCCACTCAACGTAAATTCAACAAGAATAATTACATTTCCATATGAAATGTGTTCATTGTTGAAATGATTTAAGTAATTTCACCCATTTTTTACCAATTTCTCAGCATGTTGATTTTCCAATTGTTCTAATTTATTAGAGTTTAAATATACACATTCGGTCTTCTTTCTACTTCAAACAGATAATCGTCATTGATTTTAGTATCAGGCATTTCTTTCGATAAAAACTCAACGTAATTTTCTATATCCGCCCAATTTACATGTGACAAAGTCAAAAAATACCATTGAAAACTGTGATATTTGTTTCAGACCATTCTTCGACATATTGGAAACTTGTTTCGTTCATCTCTGAAAATAGAAATGAACAGATCAATTCTAAAATATTGAAAAGGAGAACACTTTTCGAGGAAGGACAGAACTTATAAAAGGAGGACTGTCCTCTCTAAAGAAGGACGATTGGTCACCTTATTAATATTCAAGTCACACTCGAATAAGAGAGATTATGTAATCTGAATGTTTTTAAGATATAAATAAATTTTACTCGATTTCCTTTTTACACTAATTCTCTTAATTTAATCTTTATGCAATGTCCTCAAGGACTCTCAGGACCACTGTAGGTTAAAAAGCCCTCATAGGAAGATTAACGTAAATTGTGTGTGTGCGTGCGTGCGCGTTATGTGTAATACTTTCAAAATCTAATTAAAAAATGGAACTCACAAAACTAGTAAGTAAAATCATGGTATATATTATAGTAATTACATGCAATGAGATAATCAAGCCCTTATTGAATCTATATAGAACGTATACGTACGTGGTGTGAAAGAAAAATCCACGCTATTAAGAATATCATAAAAATAATTTTAACTCATAGCTTAAATTTTAATTAATTTCATAAAAGAATAGTCAATAAGAGAGAAAAAATAAAGTTTCAAGAATTTTCTAAAGCAGTTTACAGAAAAGTCGAAGTTATTTCCAACAATTCGAAAGACAAATAGCGTAAGATATTTTCCAAGCAATTCTATTTCAAGTATGAATTTTTTTTTTTATCCCTCCATTCCAAAATAAAATTCTTCTTTGAGAACAATAAAATTAAATCATGCTCTTTAGGATGGAACTAGTTATATTGGTTTTTATAAGATATGTAAGTGATTAAATATATCTGTTTTTTTAAGAAAATAATAACTTGTTTCTTACATTTTCCACTCATAAAATGTTGTATACGAGTATTTTTTTAAGTTATGCATAAAATATGCGACGCAAAATTAAAAAGAATTGCGTATATCCTATTCATAACCTCACAGAAACTGGAATTTTTTTAAAAAATTATTTCTAATTTAAGTTGTATATAAAAGGGGCCTAACTTACGATTAACTGATAATTTAAAAAATTAATTTTACATCACTTAATTCAAAAATAATACTTAGAAATAATTTTGACTTTTTGTCATTTCTCTTTTGGTAGAATAAATCAATCCTCTGTAAATTGATAACTCAGGAACGATAATTACTTAAGTGTTGATAAATTCAAGTTATTCATTGGCGATGTAAATCAATATAGTTAAATGAAACTTTTGAAATTTTAATGTGAATTAAAAATATTTTTCAGTTTTAAATTTTACCGATCAAAGAATACATAACTTGATTTGAGGCAATTAAATTTTAAAAAAATCACAATGGAAAAAGCGAATGGCAGCACAAAATCACACGCATTCACGCACACACACTTGCGATACTTCTGTGTATAGATTTATGAGTACATTCTTGTTTGTTCTGTATTTATACATGAAAAAAAATTCAGTGATTCTCTAATACTTATGTATTTGAAGACATAAGGATAATACAATAAAAGAAAGAAAAATTTTAATATATATATATATATATATATGTTAGCTCTGTCTTTCTTTTAATGCAAATTGAAAATTAATATTTCTCAAGCATAATTTTTAGAATGTAGAGATTGCTACATGTATTAATTTTTCCTTTTCTGTGCGGGTTTCCACATAGCTAACATATACAATAAGTAAAATATATCTCAGAAAAATATTTGTATATATATAATCCTTATATAACTTTTTAAACCTGAGTCTATATATTAAATTCGCAAAATAATTTTTTAAAATTGCTTCTCACTTAATATAAAAAAACAACAAAGATTATCTTGAAAGAAAAAAATAGATGCATAAATCTATACGCGAACGGCTCTTTTTAAAAGTTCATATAAACACTTGAGAAAATATCTGCAGAGACATTTTAAAAAACGATTTTTTTTATAGAAAAAAAAGGCTATATAAAAAAATATTATCTGTAAAATACATGATAAAAAGGTATATTTATTAGAAGTATAAAGTATTAATTGTACGCTAAGATAGAATAAACAATTATTTTTATGTGCATAACCCCGCAGAAAAATTAAAATATCTTTATTCTGAAATCCGATCAATATACAAAGCGCTTGAGTGACATCACACAGTTTAACGATTTTGAATAATGACAGAAATCATAACATTTTAGTGAAAAAGAAGCTTTATTTACGATTTGATTTGTTCAACTAACTTTTACACCTATCATTACAATCCCATCTTCTGCTTTCCGTTTTAGAAGAAAAAATATCAATTGTAAAAGTTTCATTAAAGTAATTTTTACGATCCCTACATAGAAATAATCAGCTACGGAAATTTTGTTCGGAAGTTGAAAGTAGATTCCGAAAAGCGCCACCAGGTTTCGCTGATCAATCAATCGTTTCAGAATTCGTGACGTCAACATGACGCGCATGGAATGAAGAATTCAGAGTAGCAATAAAACAAGCGCGAAAATTTCGAATTCTCTTTTATTGAAATTACTGTTTTGAACACTAAGAGCACGTGTGGCGACGAATAATAATGTTTTCAAACTTTGTTTTCAACACTCAAGTGCAAGTTTTTGCATATTTCGAAGAAACTATCGATTTAAAATTCGCTCCGTCTGTTTTTACAATTGTTCGGAAGTAAGTAAATGTAATTCACATTTTAGGTAAGAATTTATTCCACATTAAAACATTTATTTTAGGGGGAAAGCGTTTTATACATCCTTTATACTCCAAGAAAAATGCATTAATTGTCTGTCTCAGATTGTGTAACTATTATTATTGAAATTTAAACATTAAATTGCAGCATCAAAATATTAAATGTAATACCATTATTTTATGGTTAATTATGTAATATATTTAGAAAAGGTTTTTTTTAATATTTTACCGATACACATGATAATTTCTAAAAAAATATTAAATAGTATTAATTATGACGGGAAAAAAGTTTTATGTATCACGTCAAATTATTGTGTATTAAAAAGTTATTTAAAAAAAATTCAATTGTAACAAAGATAACATTTTTTAATTCAAATTTTATTTTGCGACACAAGTGACTGAATTAAACTTTTCGCTTTGATAAAATTTATAAACATCTTACACAGAAATGACTTTTTTTAAGAATTGAAATTCTCTAATACTGAGAGTTATAGACAAAGATAAATACCAAAAAAATCTTTTAAATTTCTTTGAAATTTAAGTAGTTATTCTTATTACAAAAATACATTAACTCTCACAAATTTAAATTTGCATGTAGGGTGTAATGTATTTCTAAACAATGTGAGATATTTCCATCTGATTTCGATATATTTTTCGCTATTTGCAATATTCTTTTGCTTCTGTCGCATTTCATTTCTTCGAACATTTTATAACGCTTCAACTTCTTCCAGTTTTAAAATAGAACGAGTCTTTCCTGGGAGTCCTCTTTGATACGATCACATGATGTCTGATTTTTTTAAGAAATGTATGAATATATTAAATTTCTTACTTTAAACATTTTTTTAGAAACACAATATTTAATAAAAAATACTTTTAGCAGCATTCAGTACATCTAAAAATAAATAAGTACAAAAACCAGTTTAGGTGTGTATGTATGTGTGTGTCAAAATAATTAAATGATATTAATTATATTAGATATTTCATTTTTTTTCCTTTTCAGAAATTTTGACGCAAATGTATTTCTGCGTCACATTGCTCAATAATTAGGAAATAAATATAAAATAATTAAATACTGATAAATAAAAATAATAAGAAATGAGATAGTAACACATCATCTTAATAATTACAAGATATCTACATTTTGTGAAATAATTCTTCAATTTGTATCTTTTCTTTCCTTCTTAATATGAAACAAGAATTTGCATAAAATATACCACATGGATTAATATAGATAGCTCTTATAAAAATTACAGTAAATATTTGAACACAAAATTAATGTAACATCTGAAAGTATTTCATAATTATGCAAGTGACCGATAAATAAAAATTTTTAGACTTTAGTGAATTTAAAAAAAATGTCTCGAAAAAATTTTCAATATTTTTTTATATGAAAGTAATCGATATTTTTAGATTGCGGATAAAAAAAATGAGGAACTTTTTCATTACTATAAAAAAAATTATTATTTTTATTTTTGTGTTTTCTGAAAAATGTATGAGTAATGCTTTTCAAGTTTTTGAAAACTCTATCGTCATATTTTGTCTTCTAAACCTACTGTATTTAACGCAAGGAATATTGATGTCATAACATTTTCATCCTCGACCGAATTTAATAAATTTATTTATAAAATATAAGAGATAAAAAAAATAATCCATTGTGTGTCTCGTTTAAAAAGTATTTTAATTCTTCAGAGGCTAAAATTATGCGTGAAGTTAATCCTGAATAGTCGTTACAGAATATTTAGAATAACTGTCAAAAATATTCATTCAAAAAGCATGCTCTTTTCCTTTGGAGGAAAAGGAATTAAATTATATTGAATATAATAACTATATTAAATTTTAATGGAGATACATTTGAGTAATCAAAATACTCTTTTATGAAAACGACTTTTAAGTTTAGTTAATTAGATTCTCTCAAGAAAACGATTGAACAATCTTTTCCAATTAAAAAAATAAATTCAAGGTCATTGCTTTGTAAAAACAGTTTCAAGAAAGATGATATTATTATTAGTTCTTTTTTTTAATAGATCAAAGAAATAAGTTTCAAAAATGACAATAAATTGACTTGGTGTCGAGTTTTAATTCCTTTTTATCTCTTAGTTTTTGTTTTTTATTCTTTATTGAAACATTTAAATTAGATTACATAATTCTTACATAAAGAAAACTTTTTATTGTTCAGAAACAATTTAAACAAGATTTATTTTTTTTTAAGAAAAGCCTGTGTTGAATGAAACATTAATTTTTTAAAAAGAATTATAAAAGGAGATCTTCGTAATCAATTCTGAACGCAAGAGAACTGTTTATATTCAAGAATAACTATTAAAAACTTTGTTAAAGTTTTTTCAAATAATCAAATACTTTTGAAATTGTTATTGAATTATCGTTTGAAAAATGAAAATAAGATAATTTAATATACAATTTAAATAATATATATACTAGGTTAATTACTAATTTTAACAATTTAGTCCTTTTTTTTTTACAACGCAAAGAAGTAGTAAAAATCATTCGTAAGAAATGTTGTGATATTTTCAAAACAAAAATAAGAATTTACAGCTGTAGATAATTAGATATGAAGTATTTGTTTGAGAGTACTCTTTTTAATGAAACTTATACATCTGTAAAAAGTATGTCTTTTAAAATTACGTCAGATAATTATTTCCATATTGTCGAAAACTTTCCAAATTAAAATTTTCAAATAAATATTTCCTCCAAATTATATCTGGCATCACACATGAATTTTCACTTCCTATGATGTCTATAATGACAAAAATAAGATTTTTTTTTTATGGTAAGTACTTCTTTTTACAAATTACAAAAGCAATTATAAGTTAATATTTGCAATAAATTAACTAAATAATTAAAAAAAATAACTTTTTTCTGGATGATTTTCAGTAAGTATAATAAACTTAAACTGCAGTCTATAGTTTTGCTGAGCTCTTGAATTTTCTCATGTAATCACTTTTATACTTTTAACTCTGTTTTGTTTATCTTTATATAACTTTAAAAGATACAAAATTCGCTGAGACTTGGCTTAAAGTTATAACTACCTTTACATTATTTCGGAATAGAATACTTTCACATTTATACGACGGTAATTACAGTTATAGATTTATCGTCTGCATTTTCAGGCAGCTTTAAAAAAATTTAATCCATAAAAAAAATTGTTCTTTAGATTTATACGTCAGTAAATAAAAGAAATACAATTTATTGTCATTTTGAAAATATAATTCGAATTTGATGATGCCAAGCAACGTCATTTATTAAAAATTAAACCTCAGGATTCAATCCTATTCCATTAAATATAATCAAGGCTCAATACTTTAAATAAATGAAAAAAACATTGGCAATATTAATGACAAGATATTAACAATTAAAGAGAGGTGCTTTCGATTTCGCTTGAATTAAGAGCTATGAGGCGAAACCGGATATGATATTGATTTCCTGTCATCTTGTTTTTATCAGACACGTTTATCCTCGCAAAGTGCATGCTCTCTTTGACGACATTAAGCAAATGGGACGAAGTGAAAATCGATTACACTCTTGCATTATTGAATCGATATCGCAAATAACAGGTTTATTTTGTCATGCAACGAGTTTTGTATTGACAACACATGTGAGCTGGCGCAAGATTGTAATGTTTTGCGCTACAAACATTTTAACAATAAATTCGAAGCCATTTTCATGAATTATGGAATCAATCTATTCTTTCGTAAGGTTCCGATTCAAGAAAGCTTTGTGTTATGAATGTCATTTCAAAGCTTGTGTATTACACACGCGCGCGCAAATATACTCATTTATATATGAATAAAATTCACGAGAATTAAAATATTTTAGTGGGACAATATTTTGAGTCGTTGAAATTTTGAGGAGACTTCTTAGCATTTTAAAATCCACACTTTTTTTACACATACATAAAAAGACGCCACGAAACACGGCAAAACTAATACACACGGACAGCCACACAGAAACATCTAGGATATTACACAAAAGCATTTTATGTTCGCTCCGGAGATCTCAGCTTTTATAGCTCTCCTCAACAAGCTTCAAAAATCACACGATATTCGGTAAAAACTGGTGGTTCTTCAGAAGACGCGGATGATGCAATATTGCAAGATCTTGTTTTAAAAAAGCGAACGTGGCAGTTTTTTAGGACAAAGTTGTGGTTAACAATAATATTTCCTGTTAAAAATTAATTGTCACGCGAAGTCTTCGAGGGCTCAAGACCATTACGAATTGAATAAAATCCCTCAAGAGAAAATGTAAGTGAGTCATTACATATATATATTGAGCAAGAGTATATTTTATATCGACGCCCAGTGACCGAGTGGTAGCGTATCACGCTTCCAGGCCACAGGTGCAGGGTTCAAACCCTAGACTGGGAAAGGTCGACTCCGTCTTTCAGTAGGTCGATAAATGAGTACCAGGCTTTTGCTTGGGAATTAAGCATAGGGGTTTCGTGTCAGACTGATCACCAAGGTCACGAAAACTGAGATGGGTATGGTAGGCTTTGCCCCCCCCCCCCCCCCATGGGGAGTTGCCCCCCTGTGTTTCTTTTTTTTTTTTTTTTAGCAGAGTTAGGAAAATTTTTAAGGCGTGAATAAAAATTCAAAGTTCTAAAGTTTCCATTGTCTTTGTTTTGTAAAATTCGAACAGTAGTTATGTTAAAGGCATGCTAATTTTTCCTTAGTATATAATCTGTAATCTGAAAAATGTCTGAAAATAGTCAGAGCTTTAAGATAATTGTGAAACTACCATTTCTGTGTTTCGAAAACTTCACAGTATTATTTCG
Source organism: Trichonephila inaurata madagascariensis (assembly GCA_019973955.1). Taxonomy (NCBI): domain Eukaryota; kingdom Metazoa; phylum Arthropoda; class Arachnida; order Araneae; family Nephilidae; genus Trichonephila; species Trichonephila inaurata. The sequence goes on from BMAV01005186.1 coordinate 637,031, forward strand.
TACTGTAGTATTTATCCTGATATGCTTTGAAAGCAAAAGAGTTTCATACTACATTAAACTGCCCTATTATTTTGGTTTTATTATTATTATTATTATTTTGATACAAAATATTCCAAAATATCCCATAGCTTTATCAAAAATGTATAAAAAATTTTCATTACTGAAAAAAACTAATTCATTTGTAAAATTATTAAACGTAACAGCTCACTAGCAAAGAAAAATTTCTTCTCATTTAACGCAAGTTTATCAGTATTATTATTGCAGTATATATTCAATTTAATTCAACATTCAACTCTGGCAAAGCTGGAGATACTTACGCTGGAGTGTATGATATATTTCCATGTCCTTTCCTACAGGAAGGCATAAAAACACGTAACTTTGGCCGGACTTCGAAAATAGGCCACTATTGTATTAAGAATGACTTCTAACTTCATTTGAATTCCAAAGGAAGCATAAAAATATATTGACGAATAGAAAAAAGAATTTTTTTTTTACCGAAGCAATGGGTAAGAAGTTTCCATATTTCTCGCACGCTCTCTTCTCTCCTAATCCTCCATTAAGCCTGGCGGTCTGATAAATTGTTTCGAAGGATTTTGAAAATCGGAAAGAGGGGCGTATACATGAATCTACATTGGAATGAGGGATAAAAAAAAATCAATGGGAGGGGTTTCGGAATCTGGAGGGTGCAGGTGATCGATGCAGGAGCTTAAAAGTAAAATAAAGGTAATAGAATCAGTTCGTATCTTGAGGGGAAGAACTTGAAATTAAAATATTCTAGAATTTATTCTGTGTGTGTGCTAATTAAATGTCTTGAACAGTAAACAGTTTGTCGAACTGAAGGTTTTGTTGGTTATAACAGCAATGAAATGTTTTATTTTTCGCAAAAATGTGTATAAAAATTAATTTAATTTTTTTAAAGTGTATAAAAAATAAAAAGGAAAGAACAGTATTATTTTTCAGAAAGAACAGAAATCCTGTATATTTCTGGCGTAACTAACACGTATTTTAAATTTTGTGTGTGTTTGGTTTGAATTCCCTTAAAATATGTTTTATATAAAATGATTCTGAAATTCAACTGTAAAAACTTGCTAAAATTGCCTATTTGAGACAACGTTTAAAATGTAAATGATATTAATATCTCATCATAAGCAAAAAATATAACATTAGTGCTTATATAAACACACACACAGACACACAAATATAACATTCTTCAATACCATTCCTTAAAATATTTTTTGAAAATTAAATATAGTGTAACGTAAATTTAAAAAACATTCGATAATTATTTATATATTTACATGATTCTTTTCATATCTTTCTCAGAAATAAATATTAGGGATTTTAATAAATTTCTGTAACTAAATTCTCCAATAATTTTCTTTTAAACTCAACTGGCCTCTAAAAATAAACTGGGGGAAACATGGGGGGGAGGTCAAATTCCTTACATTTCTTTCCATGCCTTAAATTATTAATATTTATAAGAATAATAATAAAGAAAAGTTTTATATTTGTAATTAAAATAACTACATTAAAATTATTTGAACATCAAAATAACTCATAAAACAAGAAAACAAATTATGTATACTGCAAATTTTCCAGAGATCTCTTTGTATGTACTGAAAAAAACTTTTAAATAAAGTATGAAAATATTATTTAACTAATTTCATCGTTCTCAATAATTTAAACAAAGAGAGATAGAGAGAATACAAAATATATTTATTTTACATTTTCATATTTTACATAGATTTTCTATACGTTTTTATAGGTTAAAAATAAAAAAGGCATTTGTAGATAAATATTATGTGTCAAAATTACATATGCAAGTAATAGTTATATATATATAAAAGAAAAATTTTAGTTTTTCTTTCATTTTTTTTTTAAATATTTTTCACTGGACGTTTTTCTTTCCAAATTAAGAAAGAATCTTTTGAAATGAGAAAAATGGGCATAAAATATACAATACATCTTATCATCTTACTTAGTTATAAACTTCTTCAGAAAAAAAGAAGGAAAAAACAGTGTTTAAATACTTTACATACAGCAGAAATTCTCTAAGAAAGTAGTAGTTTATAATAAATTAGCATTTAAATCGTCGAAAAACAACAAAACGCGCAACGGAATATTCCTTGATAGCACGATACTATCAACCTAATCGATATAAGCTACGGCCGCTTCAACTAAACTCATCATAGATGTCAATCAATATTACAATTTCTTTCCATCGAGTCGCGTAAGCGAGCGTAAGTCAGAAAATTCTTCGATTTTCCCATTCAGTAAATAAATGCAGACGATTATTTTCGAATAGATATTACGTAGCAATGAATAATTCTGTTAGGAAATATTAAAAAAAATCAATTTTAAGCCAGCGTAAGTAGCAAAAAAAGTTGCTGGAACTTCAATAATTATGTGTTCGGTTATTGTTTCTAATCACATGTAATTTTTGTAAAAATTAAATAATATTTATTTCACAACAAAAAAAAAAATTACGCATCTATTTTTATTGAAAGTTTTGACAACTTTTCTACACAAAAGCAAAAATACACAAACATAAAATACTTATTTTAAAAAAGTTTTTTTCTTTTAACAGTAACTTTTTTTAACGTAATGGATTTCATTTGAAATAGTCTTCTAATAATTTTTTGTCCTATTTATATTGCGAAATGATCCTCCTTCAAGAAAATTCATTTAAATTGTGATTCATTTTGTTTGATGCAATAATTAACTAATATTTACAAACTAATTAAAGCAAAATCATTATTATATATTTGAAAATATATGAAATATATATTTTCTACTTCTAGTAATCATTTTAAAAACCAATTTTAAATTTTAATCTGGGTATTTTAATTTAAAATTCACTCAATATAAAAGAATATATTATGCATGCAGAATATGTATAAATTTTTGAATACGTTATACAAATCTCAAAAAAGATCTAATATTTCTAGAAATTACTATTGTATGCATACATGCATCACTTCAAAAAGAATTGCGATGTTATACATAACTTGTTTCAAAAATTGGTTTATATATGCTTATAGAACAATATCGTTAGTAAATACTTCCAAATTGTTTTATCTATCGTGTGTGTGAAATAATGCGTATAATAAATATAAGTAATCTGGGCTTGAACAAAAAATTTCTAACCATAAATTTAAACCTGCCATTTTTTTTTCTCTTTTAAAATGTGTTTTTCCTTTTCGGAATATCTGCAGGTTCGTATCAACAAAGTTATGGAAAAAAAATGTTATTTAAGTTTTGAAAATATTAAGTATTTATATACATATTATTGTGCTTGGAACACATATTTTTATTTCTGAATAAAACTTTTTCATATGAACTTTGTACTAAAAATCTTTTTATAAAAAAATTATGACAAATTATGACTGTTCTTGCAAAATGGAAAATAATGTTATTAGATAAATTGTAGTCCAAAAATTATAAAATGTTTTCAAAAAATGAAACTATTTATACTAGCAAGCATATAGTAACAATTTTTTTAACTTGCATTGGGCGTCATAGTAAATTCACGTGGCAAAATAAAACCGAAAAAACTAGTTTGTCCTTTAGAAAAAATTAGTTTTCCCGCTCTTTTATATTTTATGTTCGTCAATGAGAACTTATTTCTAAATGTATGTTTAAAACAGATAAAATAATGTGGCAGAGAGCGTTTATTCCTTAGCAAAACAAAATAAACATAACTAAATGATAGACACGCTTTTAACTGTGACCTTGCATCGTAGTAAAAATGTCACATCCTTCTACTGGTCACTACAAAACTTCCAAAATTCTCTTTTCCGTGACAAAAAGATCAATCGCGCAACTTTTCTCGCACACTTTTGCGCTCCCTTATTCCTCTTCGGAAATAAACACAAAAATCTAAATGATTATCTTCTGTGTTTTAAAGAAAATAGTTTCCGTACAACAACGCGCACAACGGGACGCTAAAGAAAAATAATAACCGAAGAGTAAAGAAAAAGATTTTTTTTTTAAAAAGGGGGTAAAAAGTGACACTCACCTTTTTAAAACTCTTGCACCCCTCTAGAAAAATAGTTCATTCCATCGACACAACCTTACACATCACTTTTTACGCAAAATAAATAAAGAAGGAAGTTGTAGTAAGAAGAAAAAAAAATATAGAAAGAAAAAATTTAGGTAGTGGAGTTGTAAAGTGAGGAAAGATAGCGTTTGCACTGTGCGGATTGCATGTGAGTCAAGTCTCTTTGCAAACTTGCTGAGATGCTTTGGGTCCAAGTTTGCTGGTCCAGTTCTTTGAGAACTATTAAAATTTTTGGTCCAGGGGTTTTAGAAAGGACCTCACTACTAGGTTTAGCAATCGAACGAAGTGCTTAAAGGTTCGAGGCTCACAGACGCAGGCGGATCGATACAAAGAACCGAAGCGACCTCTATGCTTGGAGAAATTACTCCTAAGCCTTTTGAGGAAGGTCTGTGACCGTTGAGTCAGGTTAAAGTTCTACAACAGTGTTTGAAAGATCAATTTTTTTTTTTTTTCTTAATTTTTTTTTTTTTTTTTTTTTTTTTTTTATCCGACAGAAAATTCATATCCACCTCACCCACAGTTAAAGCATAAACGGACGTGAAATATGTATGGATTAATAACGAGAAGTTTCGCACAGAGATTGATTTTGAGATAAATGGTTAGTTGAAAATTCCGCGCCTGGCGCTGGAGTTTTGGTTTTATAAGCAGAAAGTTTTGGGGTTAACCCTTTTATATGTGTTTTTTGGCATGAGTTAAGGGCGGGAATTATGGCCAAAAAGGGTTTTTCTGAACTTTTTACTGACAACCGGAAAGGGATGAAAGGAATTGGAATTGAAGATAAGTTCCAATTAATGTTTTGTGAGTAGAAAAAGAGATAGATAACATTCTGAACGTCCCGTGTAAATATTTCAGACGTTCGCGCGAACGCACTGCCATCTATATCACTAAATTATTATTAAATAATGGTCCCATTTACATGCCACACTTAGGACAGCGTTTCAAAGAAATTCCTCGACTTGATGAAAAATGTAATTAAATTAATGTTCTGTTCTCGAGATTGTGTTATTGAAAGTACATAAATAATTACTTTTAAAACGAAACAGGAAGCGTCATCATCCTTTCACATGTACTTTTTACAACAATATTTATGTGATTCGATGAAAAAATTATTTTCACTGCATATTTATGTAGTATATAGTTTTCTTTTCTCTACTTTTTTTTTTATGCGGACTTATAATTTAGTATATTGTCGATTAAAACTGAAGAATATGACTCGAATTAGAAGCACATTTTTCAATTTGAAAAATGATCGAACATTAATATAAATTTTTATGTTTATTGCCATATATTTTACGTCCTCAATAAATGTACAATTTTTTACTTTTATTTAAAGTAATTGATTAAGTAAAGTAATAAGATTTTGAATTTTTTACAATAATCTTTAAGAAACTAAAATATGAAACATAAAATGTAGTAGAAAAAAATGCATTGACAAAATACATTACAATACAATTCTCTATTTACGTTAACGAAGCATAAAAAAATATAAGTCATTTTTCAAGTAAAAAAAAAATGTTTTTCCGGAGAAGGAAAATAAATTTAAAATATTTTATAAACATATTGATTTGCAATAAATAAGAATCGGAGTTTTACAAAAGTTTTTGTACTATTTAATGCAAGTCAGGTTATTGTTTAATTTTTTTAAACGTTTTATTTTCAATTACAGAGCTCAAAGTTCATAAATGCTATATAATGCAAGCAATTAAAGAAATATATAATTGTTGCAATAAGTTATTCAATAAAACTGGGGATTCCGTTTTTGTGATGAATAGTACAGAAACACTTACGAAACTTCTCGTTTGATTCATCGTTATTTTCCTTTTTAACGTAAAATGCATTTGAGAATTTTGGATGTGGGTCATTGTTACTGAAAAATTATTTTATTGATCGTTTATTGCTGTGATGTTATTGAATTCCGTTTTTTCTTTCCTTCGTTTTTTTTTATAACTTGATTTTTTAAATATAAAAGCACAAATATATATTCTACTTTGAAAATTAAACTCGTATATAGAAATTTGAATAAACAAATATTGTAATATAAATTGTATTGCATGAATATTCTAAATTTTGATACTACATATTTTTAATAACATTTCTACTATTATATTAGTTCTTCATTTTATTTCATTCTTTTATCCATTTTTCACAGTTACAATTTTCGAAATCTTGCATAATAATTTTTAAAATATAAATTCCTTGCGTGTCCTGGTCATTTGTTTGATTATTATATAGATAAGACACCTTATTTTTTTCAGATCAAAAATGACAATCTTCACAATCCGCTGAAAACGCACAATTTCTGCTATAAAACTAATCGCCTTCACTGCTAAAATACTCATCATAGACCCCGTGCTGCCATATATCTTGGAAGAGTGGATTTAAAAGAACACTCCTGCTAAGTATCGTCAGAGTATTCGTAAAAATGGTTATTCTATGAAATATTAAAATGAGTGGTACTTATAAGTACCGTCGGTAGATAAAGGGTTAGACTAAATGCTTGTTGAAAATGAAATTTTCCTTTTTTCAACCATTAGAATTTCATTCGCATAATTATTTGAAGGGATGCCACGAGATAAGATATTAAAACCGATTGAAATTCCAACAGCTCGTTTGAAAACTTTTATATACTGTTTATAACAAAAAACATGATCAAGTTAGAAATTAGGTTCATTATCGAAGACTTTGTTTAGTATCAAGTAATGTTCTGTTTTTAATTTGTTATTTGTCAATGAAAATCTGTATAAAATAAAATTTTCAGAACGACAATAATTTGAAGTTAAAAGTAGTTTGTTGTTTTGGGGATATTGAAGCGTATTCTTCAAATTTATTTATGATTCATTAAATACTTTTTTTATAACATAAAAGTTTTAAATTTTCAAGAAAAGGCTAAATGTACAAGTCGGCATGTTTAAAATTTTATTTTAAATCAAATATCTTTAAAAATTAGGGCATGACTCTTTCAGAACTGACATATTTTTCCTGCAAACATGTCGAAAAATAAAAAAAAAGACTAACTTAAAAAAAGTATTTCTAGAATCATGCGATAACAGAAAACAGCAAATGTCAAAAACATGCTTACTATCGCCTTGTCTCCTGTAATGCCTTAACACTCAGTCTTTGTATGAATTGAGATAATAAGTCGATCTAAAGGATAAAAACTACTCATTTTACTCAAGAATCTCATTTGAAATTCATCAGAAGCTTTAAGATGAATATGACTACAAAATCGATTTCTTTTTATCGAGCAAAAGCAATGTCACTTTGAGAAACGATGTACATTTTATAGGACCAGTGTCTACAAAATTATTTCCATGCTAAAAAGGTGAAAATGTAATTCCAGTATTATCTTATGTTTTATGGAAGAAATAATCCTTGTATGCATAGCCATGTATGATAAAATTGACATTTAGATGGCGCCAGACTTCTAGACATAATTTTGGTTGGTTAGCAGAGTGGGAGTAGACAAAATGAGACTATCTGTAATCAATGGAGCTGAAAGCCTTTTCAAGGTCAAGAGATGTTTTTAATGTGTTACTCAGTTTTAAAAACAAGTAAATATGTTTCTACATCTTGTTTAACTGTAACAATAAATATCTGATGTCTTAAACATAATGGCACGCGACAAAATATTTTTTGCACGCCAATAAGCAAACTCTGGCTTACATTTTATTTCAAAATTTCAAAAGTTCACTATAAAGTATTACGAACAAACGCGAGTGATCGGTTGCGGGGATGCAAGGAGCACACTCGTTTGTTATTGTTTTGCCTTAGTTACGCAATTACTTATGATGTAAAGTTTGTCTACGGGTAGCATAGTCAATGCCATTGACACAACTGTATTTTAAAGTTTTTCTGTGTCAAACTTATGATTTTTAACTGTTACGTAACATGGCTAGTTCAGCAAAAGAACAAAAAGGTCGAGATAGTATGGGTAACAGAGAATTTCAAATTTGGTGGATCCAGCAATTGGTGGCGATTATTAGCAAAGGCGACAAAGCGGTGTGTGTTTTATGTGTTCTGGAATTGTGGTATGCAGAACATCGTCTGTAAAACGGTATTTTGAAACAAATCACAAACCCTCTTGTCAAAAAAAAGGGAACCACAGCAAAAATAATTAAATTTCTTAGAAACCGCTTAGCAGATGACTCAAATTCAGCATGTATTCTACAAAAAGTAACATCTTACAATCCTAATATAAGTTATTCGTCCTCCACACACACAATCTGCAACAACAGAAGTCACACTAATGTTCCTCTTTAATTTGAATTACACGTGTAACTAAAACATTTATAACTATACTGTACAAAAGGTATTTTTTTCGTAGTAAATAGAGTTTTATGTTGTTCGTGTTTAGATTTATTATTTTCCCAATAAAATCACAAGTCAAAATTATTTAACGGCACGTCTATACCGCATTAAACACTTCTTTAGAAAAAATGGCACGTTTATCCGTAAAGGTTCGCCACCTCTGTTCTATACTCATATCAAGCATTGAAATTCTTTAATGCTCGATTAATTATGGTGAATTAAGCACTCTAAAATAATGAAACAAAGTATGAATTGCTAATAATACGCTTCAATTAGAAAATTCACTTGAACGTAAAGTTTTCTTTCTCATGATAGATGATTATCCTCCCCCCATTATTGCAAATGTTTTGAAGAA
>BMAV01005186.1:675247-688466 GCA_019973955.1 Trichonephila inaurata madagascariensis
ATCCCCACCATCAATAGACTTTTTTTCGAAGAAATTGGCCTGCTGAAATGGGCGATTTTTTCTCTTACATTTTACTCGTTTGAAATAATAACAGGTAATTATGTTCTTAATTTCGAATTTATTTTGCCTTTTTGTTCGCAAGGATTATTCAAGTTTTATAGGTGTGTATCTTTATGAACAATTTATCTTTTTCGATTATAAATCCTTTGCATTGGAGAGAGGGGCAGCATTTTCCATTTTTGACCTTGGCGGCAAAACTGCTAGAGCCTGCCCTGTCATGGACAATAATTAAAGAGGACCAAAGGTCCTATAGACAGTATCGGCAATCTGGATACCGTTATCTTCGTATAAGTCCTCACGAGATTTATTGCTAATGTGTGTGAGCTGCAATTTTGCCAAAAGGCCAAAACAGGAGAAAAGATGTTCTGTGTTAAAGTCCATGCCGATTACTTAAGCACTTAAGGTATAGATATATTAAGGATATAGATCATATGATGTAAAATCAAAAGTTATTGCATCATATTTCAAAAACATTCGATTTTTTTCAATCTAATACGAAAACAAAAATGTTAATACATCTTTTATTTTTTTGGCATTCTCTTACAATGAGATTGTATTTCGAAGATTGATTAGCAAATTAAATACTTATAAAAGCGTAATAAAAATTGTATAAGTTGTCGCTTTCAGCGAATATCCTGAATTGCTAAGAATCGTTTTTCTAGTCTCTGAATGGTCTCGCTGCTCAAATAGCCTCGTAATTTTGAAAAGAAAGAAGTATATTTATAAATTTCTCTCTTATTATGATACATACGACAGAAGTTATATATTAATATTCATGTAATCAATCAAAATAGCTGGGAAAATATCTGACAAGAGCAAGTCATTCAAATTAATTATCCCTGACTATTAAGTTAGAAAAGCTATTATATATATATATATATATATATACACAATTTATTATTTTAGCTACTTTAATAAATGCCAATCGATGTGATATCGTTGCCAGCAAACCTACTATATTACATAAACCCGTGCTGATAAATTCAAGCCTATTGAAGGATGAAAATCATTATCATGGTCATGGAAATCTATTACTGTCGGACTCGTTATAGTGAACAATTTAAGCATCTAATAAAAAGTGCTTCATAACCGAAGTTTCAGTGTAATGTTGTTAAAATTTCTTAGCATTTAATTGCGGCTCTATTTGAAACAACCATTGTGACTATACCACAGTTTACTAATAAATTATATATACTAAGAAATTTCATAATAACTACAAATGCTACTAAAACTTCAATACTTCAGATTATATATATATATTATTTATTGCATAATACAATGTAACATAATCACTGATTATTTCAAAAAAAAAGCCACCATTAAATAATAAGAAATTCCAATGTTTCAACAAAATTTGATACAATATGTATAAATATATGTAAATGCATAAGTATACATATAATGAATTTCCGAGTGGATTCCCATTTTAATTCAGATATGGATGATTATATGGTAGTCGAGATTTCGTGTTACAATCGATGATGCTCGATATATTGGCATTTTGTTTTACATGTAGAAAATACTCACACAAACATAGAATACATAGCACAAAAACGACATACACGCGTTTTACATGATTGTAACAAGAAGCGGCTCAATTTTCAATAGATTTTCGGCTTTTATACAAAACGCCAACCGGAAGTTCCTAAACTCCCATGACTTTCGTGAAAGGCTCCCCCAATTGGTGGACAGCTATCGTACGAGGTGGTTATGTAACGAATAGTCTAAAATAGTAGACTACGTAATTTTTAAGCTTGAAAAGTTTAACCGTTATAAAACCGTTTTTTTAAAAAAAGCTTAGTGTTGACTTGAAACATGGCATATATATATATATATATATATGAAATAGACTGAAGTAGTGTTGGCCGGTGTAGAGTAAGTATCAATTTTGATTTAGTAATGACGTCTTCAGAATAGTTTTACCTCCTTTATTATGAGCACACATCAACAGATTAAAGCACAATTACGTTACGTTTAAATATTGAATAGACAGCGGCATTTTGGAGGACACAACACAAAGACAAAAAAACAGCAAGTATTTACAATCTTACGTGATGGCGGGAAGCAGAGAAAGAGAGCGATTACATCAGATTTTTGTGTTTATATAACAACAGTGCACAAGCGCGTGACTATTACGTAATAGTAGTTCTGATTGGCTAGAATGCGCGGGCTAGGGACTTAGGTTTAACCGATTACGATTAAGATTACAATATTTTATTTTAAGCCTAAGAATTAAAGATTATTTATAGATCATTAAAAGTATGTTAGAGGGAATTATTACATGTGTGTGTGTATGTGTGTGTGCGCGCGCGTGCGAGGTGTTTTCACTGGAATCTCAAACGTGGTAAGGGCACGTCTTTATCCGGTTTTTATTTTTATCTTGCACATGTTGATAAAAAGCAACATGATTGGAATAAATGACGATATTTTTTCAAGGAGACTTTTTGTCTTACAAAAGTACAAAAAACTATCAGCAAAACACACATGGAAGACTTACAAGGGACAAAAGATCTCTTTTTCTTCACTCCAGAGATCTCAGCTTATACACTTCTATTACCGGAAGTTTCTGGAAACTGCTTATATTCATAAAATTTCCGGATTTTAACAAGCTGATTAGTCAGATTTAGTAGCCGATACAATATCGTACCATCTCACAAAGAAATGTAACGAAGTGGACCTCTTTAGGCAAGTTGCGGTTAAAGTTGCATTTCCCATTAGGCGGGTAAAATACAACATTTAAGTACCACGCGAAGACTTTGAGGGTTCAATTTTATGTTTATATTAATTTTATATCGAAATAACATTGACGGAATCACTATGCTGCTTTATTAGTCGAATTTTCTCGTATAATTTTCACAACGTGCATAACTTTTGACGAAAGGTATCATTTTATAACTAAAATTAAGTCTTAATATCATAAAAAAATTTTAACGATTTCCATGTGTTGCCATCGCGACCATGTTATTATTTTTATTATTATATTCGTTTCGTTTTAAACTATTTTAAGGATTTATGCTAAAAATATACACGAGAAAAGACTCTTAAATATTTGATAGCTTTAATCAAAATGTTGTCAAGAAGTTTTAAAAATGTGATGTGTTTTTTACATGAAGAATCAAGTCTCTCTATATAACATGAAAAATAGATTCAGTGAAAAACAGTTTTAATAATTTTTTATTCTAAAAATTCCCTAAAACTTAGCGAAAGAAAGACGACATTATAATAAAAAACACGGAAATGTGATACTCCAGATTGTGAAATCCATTGAGCAAACTTCTATTCTACGAATTCATTCAATAAAAACTATTCCACTCTTTATAAATTTTAAATAGTGAACGTAAAAAAAAACATTTTACGGGATAAAGTTTGAGAAAAACATTTAAGATAACTTATCCGATTGAAAAAAATAATGTTACTCAATCAAATAAAATGAATGAGAGTACAGATTAAAAATTAAAACTCTTCGTAAGAAATGTTTTTCCTTAGAAATTGATTTGGCATAATAAATTTACTACCACAAAAACGAAAATAGAATTTGTCAAAAAATGAATTTAAAATGAAATAAAAAGAACAAATCAATACTTCGTAAGAAACATTCGTGGCAAAAACGTTTTATGCTAAATTTGTAAAGAGTAGCTTAAGTTATCAAAGAAAATTTTTTGCGCGTATGTATATATATATATATATATATATGTTTGTATTATTTATAAGTATGTGTACTTGTGTATATACATGTAGGTATATATATATTCATGTTTTTATAAAGAATCAAATCTTTATGATAAAAAGTTGAAAGAGAGAATTCAAATTTCAATAAACGATAAAATCGTGAAATGTAACGTAAACATTAAACGTAATGCTTCGTATTTCAAACAATTGAGTTTATTCTTCTTACTCTGATTAAACATACTCACTACGATAATGTTTTCATGGTAAAATTATAAATGGTAAAAAAAATAAAAAAAAACTATATTGGCGATCTGAGTAAATAAACTTCGCCAATCGATTCACTTTTGATTTACGTCGAATTGCAAAGCACCAAGAGGACTATTGGCGACGAACCTCATAATTCTGCACCATGGTCACGTGATGAAAACAAGACCTGAGCTGAAACCCCCTCTCCAGACATCCACACCACGTCAACGGGAGGACTTTGAGCCTCGACTTATTCAGTGGGCATCAGCTACCATGACCGTTCGGTCACCACGGCATAAACTTCGCCAATTTCTCCATGCTTCGAAAATTCTCCGAATTCGAAATTTCCCACAAAAATATGCCAAAGAGAAAGCCAAATGAAGAAGAAACTATTCTCGGGATAAACATGAGCACCTCACCACTGTCGTAAAATTCTTAATGAAAAAAATTTGGTTACACATTTAATGTTTTTTCTTGAATTCCTTTTACGTGGGAATTTACTACATTACATCACTGGAATGATAAAAAAATTGCTTAATTTTAGTATGAGTTTTGTCTTAATTTAATACGAAAATTTGTCCATTGTTGTAACATATTTTTTAAAATTAATTTCATTATTAGTGAAAGCAGTTTGAAAAGTAATCATGTATAATCTATTGGTAGCGTAAACAATTATCTTTCGAGGATTAAGAAATATTTTCCCCGTACTCTTAAATAGTTTTAAATAAATATCAATAGATCAACATATTAAAACATGCTTTCTCCTATTGAAGATTAAAATAAAATACAAAATAACTATTTGTTCAATTTAATCATAGTTGAAAGAAAATTCTTTCAAAATAATTTTTTTAAAAGTCTTAATTGAAAGATTACAGCTTAAGTGGTCGATGCAAAAGTTTAAAAAAGAAAAACCAATGCTTTTTAATGTGTTCTTAGTCTTTATCAAAAACTAATCTCATACAACAAAAAATAGTGCACATTTTTTCTTCTACCGTTTTTCATTGAATCTTTTATGAGTCGGATTGTTTGTGTGAGTATAACAAAACAAATTCTATTTTGGGGTAAACATTAATTTATCATGTAATTAAAATAATTCATTTTTTTTTGCAAGAGAATTACAGTAGAACTCGTTTTTGTGCAGTCCTTTTTTTATGCGAATTTTCTGTGCGATCTTTCTTTTCATGTGGTATATGAATTTGAACGGCTTTGGCACCATCGTAATGTTTTCTATCAATTTGCATGTATATATTATCGTTAAAGTGTATAATTCAGTTGTTTCATAGAATAACTAGGCATTTTATAAAATAACTAGACAAATCAGTTAAAAAAAGTATATAATATATAAACAATTTTATACTTTACATAGTAATTCTATGAGATAACTAAATATTCCATGAAATAACTAAGGATAGATGGTTAAAGTGAAAATTAAACAATTTTAAAAATATTTTATAAATTAATTGATCGTAAATAGCTAAAATCTCTCGAAAAATACGTTTTATCCCTTTTGCGGATGAATAATTGATAAATAATAAGGGAAAGCAGAAATGATATAATTTATTATATTGCTCATATTGTTATTAGTTAAATATAAAAGGGGAAAAAAGAATATGTTGCAAAAACATATTGTACTTAAATATTATCAGCAAAAATACAAGCTGGGAAGAAAAACTGTGTTAATTCGTAAAAACATTGTGTAAACTTTTTAAAACAAAAATGTAAGAGAAACTTAATTCAAATTTTGTGAGATACCTTTATTTTACTCTTCATTATTTCTTAGAGCAAGGATTGCTATGATGACACTTTGCATTGAACTGATTATTATTTTTTAAACAAGTAAACTGTTTAGTACGTGACACATTTTTTACTCCAACACTTTTTACGAGGGTGGTCAGAAAAGCTTCCGACCTCAACGTGAAGATGGCCGCACTTACGAATAAAAGCTAGTGGATTTCGTTTTTCATCTGTTGACAGTTACTCACCAAAGTTTCAGCCATTTTCGAAGCACATTTGTTATGTAACAGTCATTTGAATGAGTTGATGTGAGTGTTTTTGTGAAAATGGACAAAATCGAGTATTGAGCTGTCACTAAATATTTGTTTTCGAAAGGCAATACGCCTACGCAAATCAAATATAAGTTGGGTTCTGTGTATGGAGATTCTGCACCATCATTTACCACAGTGAAATTGTGGGCAGCTGAATTTAAATGTGGCCGTAAAAGCTTGGGAGACGATGAATATTCGGGACGTCCAAATACTGCAACTATCGACGAAAACATCGCCAAAGTTCACCAAATGGTGCTAGATGCCCACCGAATGAAAGTGAGAGATAGCAGAGGTTATGAACATGTCAAAAGAACGTATTTGTCACATATTAAATCAACATTTAGGCATGAGAAAGTTGTCCGCGCGTTGAGTGCCGTGTTTGCTCACGTTAAACCAAAAACATTGTTCGAATGAACATTTCCAACGCTGTGTTGGCGCAGTTTAGGCGCAATAAATCCGAGCTTTGGCACCGATTAATTACTGCAGATGAAATTTGAATGCACCATTATACGCCCGAAACAAAAATTTAGTCCAAACAGTGGACTGCAAAGGGGGAACCGGCTCCAAAAAAAGCAAAAACTGCTTTTTCGGTTGGGAAAGTGATGGCGACTGTTTTTTGGGATAATAATGGAGTTATTTTAATCGCTTATCTTTAAAAAGGAAAAACCATTACAGAAGCATACTAAGGATAATTACTTGACAAAAAAAAAAGCTGAAAGCAGAATTTGCAGAAAAAGAATATCCTGTTTCACCAAGACAACGCACCGTTTCGCACCTCAGCGGTCACCATGGCGAAATCCACGAATTATGGTTTGAACTGCTTGACCATCCACCTTACTCACCAGATCTAGCCCCAAGTGACTTCTTTTTGTTCCCTCATCTAAAAATGGCGCTCGGAGGACAGAGATTTTCGTCAAATGAAGAGGCAATTACCTTCGTGGACAATTATTTTGCAGAGAAAAACGCAGATTACTATTTGGATGGGTTACAGAGATGGGAGCATCGCTGGGAGAAGTGTGTAGAGTTACAAGGAGACTATGTTGAAAAATAAAAAATATAAAAAAAATCAGAAAAAATGTCTTGTATCTTTGTTTGGTCGGAAACTTCGCATACCACCCTCGTAAATCCTTGTCCAGTACATCAGCTTTGAACTGTTGCAACAGATCGAAGCGTTGTGCCAATATTTGGAACTTCTTCAATGGAAATTCATTTTCACTGACATATACTGAATTGATATCTTGAGTATAATTGTTTTATTCCGCCTAATCGAAAAAATTCTTCCCAAAGCAGCTAGAACCGGTTCAAAGAACTTTCGAGTGTCGTATTTCATACTTTAACGATCAAGTAATCGTTTTATTCTGTAGAATACCTAGTTAAGTCGTAGAATTCAATAATTTTATATACTTTAACTGACTGATCTAGTTATTTCATGAAATACCTACTTATTCTGTGAAATAACGGATTTCACACTTTAACGGTAACATATACTCTTCAAGACGCCCTATTTATTCATTTGTTATAAACAATCTCTCGACAATGTACGTTCTAATGCTTTCTCTCAAGCACACTAGCAGCACGTACTTGATTGAAGACGAAACTTTTTCAATGACAGTGACATTATCAATAATTTGATAGATTATGAGAACTAACATGAAAAATCAGATTCCTTGAGAGCGGATACAATACATGCTGGGATCCAGATTTTCAACAATTCGGAAAAGCATTTTCTTAAAATAGATACCAATTAAGAAAGGAATATAAAATTCTAAAAAAGGATTCAATCATGTATATCTGGTTATCGTGACATTTATAAGCAACTGTGACCACCCGACCTTCGTCACAAAAACTTATCTCTTACTTTATGTTGCCAAAAAATAAATCGAAATTATATCTTCAAGGGACGAATGCGATTTTGAACTAATTCATCACAGGAAGATGAGCGCTTTGGATTACGATGAGTAGCAGCGAATCATGTGAGCGAAACTTCTCCATTTACACAATGAGAAACTTAATGTTTTAAAAATGTTTCAATATATATAATTTAATTATTTATTTTGTTTTGGATGTACTTTCTCATAAATTCCGTAAATAATTTATGCATTTTCTAAGTGCGATTTTTTTATTGCTGTCTCTCCACTCCGCATTAAAAAAATTTTCTATAGTAGGTCGACGAAATTGTTTGTTATATGTAAGTATTTATGAAATTTTCGAATATTTTTTAAGTGCGGTTTCTTTTTATGCGGTCTCTGTCTACCGCACAAAAACAGGTTTTACTGTACTCAATGAACACAAAATATAAAAAATTTTATAAAATCCTCCTCTTTTTCAATTCCTAGTATTAGCTCGCACTGTCTATATATTTATTTATTTATATATTTGTGTATTTATTTATTTATCTTGGTGGAATTTTCAATCGTTAATAAAATACATTTTAAAGCGCTGAATTGAGCTGAAATTTTATATACAGGATCATTTTGGATGACAATACAATAATTTAATTATAATTAATCAAAATTAATGGATTAAAACTAATTATTTAAAGAATTACAAATACAGCCACGTTGGCGACTTAGCGACCCTTTTGGCGACTTGTGTCAAAACTTGAAAAGGTTTTTTCTCAAGGGTTAAAGCATTCAGTTGGACTGAAATTAAAAGGACAATACGATACTTTAATGATAATTAAAAAAACTAATTCCCACTTAATGTTGTGATTCTGTCCTATGTATATACATATTTTTATTAATTGTAACTATTTAATAAAAAGTAGCTAAAATAAAATTTTTCGTTGTTGATCTAAGTAGGAATTGACTTAAAAACTATTTTTTTATATTATTTTATTTATTGTGAATAAAAAAATGCTTAACTTTGAGAAATAAATTTTTTCTAGAGTTCTATACTTTTATTTATGCCGACTGGGTGGGGCGTTAGTTTGTCGCTGGCCTTGTACGCCTAAGGTTGCAGGTTCGACACCGGCCCGAGTCGGTGGATTTTCATGATGCAAAAAATTGACAGCTTCCATGTCGTAAGATTATGCGGCATGATAAAAATACCTAGAGTGCCAGTTTGGTTTGGGTGCTCTCGGCAAAATTAAATACCTAGTACCATTTCGTATCGTCAGAGTTCAAGAGCCTCCCTCTGAGGAGGCAACTGTAGCGTTATAATTATATAGAGTCGATTGGTACTGTCCACCTGTATGGGATATGCAATGGTAAATACCAATTCAAAAGTCATTGAAAATAAAAAATAAAAATATTTTTATTTATTTTCGAATGTGTAAAATATTTTAATGCTGCGATTTTGTTCAGAATGATTGAAAATCCTACTTGCAATATTTATTGCATTATATATTTGAAAATTAATTTATTTAATATTTTATTTCTAAAAAACAGTTGGTAGAACGAAAGATTACGTGTATATAAAAGGAGAAATACATTTTACTATCTTATGTAACATTATATTGTCGCGTAACCAGGCGACATAAAATTTGTTTCTTTCTCAAGTTTCCGTACTTCACGAGCTATTTTGTTACGACTAAATTGGTAAAAAATGAGGTTTTTTTTCCTTCTGCCATACATTGTTACAAGAACGAATTAAACATTGTTTCGTACTTAATTTGCTAAATTATGATAAAATGGGATAATTCAGTGCATACAAACTTTTTCTACTGAAGTACTTCTTAATCTCGAATTTTTTTCGAGACATACCTCCTGGTAATTACTGTAAATCGCGAAGTACCTACAAAACAAATATAGATACGAGGATTTTCGGATTTATTTCCTTTCTTTCTTGTAAGATGAAGGATTACTTCTGAAAACGAAACATTTCAAATAGAAAGAGATTATAATTTAATGTGGGTTTGTTTTGTTTGACTTTTTTGCTTAGAAATTGAAAAGTTCCTAGACTGTTAAAACTCGAAATCGGTCGTTTTAATGATGACTTTTCTGATTAATATTTTTTTTTTAATCTTACTTTATTACATATTACGATTACGCATATGGATGTGATCACGAATAAGTAAAATTTATATCGCCACATTTGAAGTTATAAAATAATTTAAAATACCTTGGAATATTAAAAATGATAAACTTTATTAATTTGTTTTCTCTTGGAAAAGTCTCAAAATTACAGTGGTGGCCAAAATTGTGGACACATTTTTAAATTGCTATATTTTTTTAAGTTTGTATGCTTATAGAAAATTTTATGTTGCACAAAATGCTAAGTGTTTTATATCATTTTAAAGAGAATTTAATACTGAAATTAATACAAATACTAAAATTCAAATATTTACTACGCAAAAACAGTTATGCTGCAATAACTGTCGACATACATTAGATACTAATGATAGCAGTGAGTTATCAGAGCTTAGTGAGGTTGCCTTTATTCTCTATTACAGCTTCACATCGATGTTTTATTGAGCTGAAAATAGTTTTAAGCTCTTCCTTCGTTATTACATGATGCCAGGAAACAATTATATCCTCAATTAGTTCTTTTTTTATTTCATGGGTACCTCATTCAGACAAGAATTTTCAAACGGTGCCACACAAGTCATCGATAAGATTGAGGTCAGGACTGTTTCCTGGTCAGGATAACAATGATATTTAGTCAAAAAGCAATAACATCAAATAAAAGAGTAGATTAGACACATGTGAGACGAAAAAGTGGTATTTCCGTTGTTAAAATTACGTAACATGTGGGTAGTTCAGTGACTACATCTGGAGACTGAAAGTTTTGCTTAAGGTATCCGACTACGTTCGAAATCGTGATTTTAAAAAAGCACATAAATAGATAATTTTCATGATATTTAGTGTCACAGATTAGAATACATGTATAAAATTGTTTTAAGCACACACACATTTTGACAAAAAAAATTATCTAAATACAATATTTCGGCAAAAAATTAACTTAGAATAACACTTTTTCCAAATGTTCTCCTTTTGTGAAAAATGCTTCTAGTATAATAATATTTTGCCTGTATATAGCTCCAACCTTTGTACAGAAGCTCAACTATGAAACTTAAAAAATTCACATTATTTTCAGAGTTACAGTCAACTGAAATAATTATCGGCGTTTTTTTCTTAAAATTTCTCCCTTCTATCGTCGTAAAACATGGATAAACCCACTTCTAAGCTATATATTTCAAAAATTTTAGTTGAGTCTCTGTAGATAGGTCTGAGCTATAGACAGGTAAAATATTATTATAATAGAAGTATTTTTCACAAAAGGAGAATATTTTGAAAATGGGTCATTCTATGCTCATTTTTTGTCAAAATATTGTACTTAAATAATTTTTTATTGCAATAATATTCTTAAAACAATTCTATATACATTTTCTAATCTAAGTGGCACTAAATATCATAAATATTATACATTTATACGCTTTTGCAAAATCACGGTTCCGAACGTAGTCAGATGCCTTAAAGTATCAGGAGACAAATTTAATAAAAAAAAAGCAGAAGGCCGAAAAAGGTGCACCACATCTGCTGATGACAGAAGAACAAAAATATTATATTTCAGAGATAAAAGAATTTCATCGACATCCATCAGAAGTGATCTGAGTGATGCTGGTGTTTCTGTCAGTTAAAAAACAATCTGGAGTATATTAGCATATGTAAGACTAAAAGAAATTTTGTAAACGCTGTACCGATACACCCAGTGTATGAATCTCTCTGTTCGCTTATTTTTCAAGGAACTAACATCAACTTTTGTATAGTAAAAATTAGTAAGCTCAAACGTTATTCAATGTATACCTTTAGTGCCTCATAGTCGCCTATCCTGTATAGTAGTTAGCAACGCTGGCTGCTGTGTCGTTGGGCTTGGGATCGTATCCCAGAGAAGGAATGCTTGTTTGTAAATGTGTACTGCCTTTGCAACCTGGGGGTATTCTAAATAGCCATCGAGATGCAAGTTCTCTCGGGAGGTTGGTGGAAAGGGAAGAGAAGTGGGAAGTCCTTGACCACGCCTATGGTGTTCATTCTCAAAATCGGGGTGGAACCGAGCAAACGACAGGCGTACATCTAGCCCCTTGCCATGATGAATTTCGTGGACCTGGATCTGACGCAGTCAAGATCAGGCGGCATAAAAGACATCAACAACATACCTTTATTAAATATGACATTTATGACGGGCTCACGCATCTTTTCATCAACATGTCCTTTAGGTTCTTTTGGGGCCAGGATTAATGGCAACTCTTTTCCAACCAAAACCCAAGAAGTGAAACGTGAATTCAAGATGCAAATTAGATAGCTTTTAAATATCAAAAGTTTGAGTAAGTGAGATGGCAATTTGGGTAACGTTATGATAGAAAGTGATACGATTGTGAAGTGGCAGCCAACAGAGGTTATCCCGAAGATAGAGCCATTAGGTCAAGGTGCATACCATTGCACTCGAGTAAAGACGCAACTCCCTCATGATTAGTTCGGTAATCGAATCAAGGTAGGATTGACTATTTAATATTAGGACTTGTGATATTATTGGAATTGAGATTAGGCGGGTTAGATATTGATAGTGGTCCGGGTTACGAAAATTCGGTTTTATTGCTATAGTGTGTTTTGTTATCGTAGATTCTCTCATATATATTATTATCATCTAATCAGTTAAAAGTTAAAGTTTAAATACTTAATAAAGTCATATTAAGAATAGGGACACGTCTAGTCCTTTTCTTAATCCTACACCTCTAGCTCACGCAGATAATCCAGGAGAAGGGCACCCTAGGGGGGCAATTTCCCACATTACATGTAATAAACGCAATTTATTTATATCTTTAACAACCCATAAACAAGAACAATATAGTTAGCAAAAAATTACTAAAGATAACTCAAAATTCATTTTAAACTATTTCACGTCTCAACAGAGTTTTCGAGAATCTTTGAATAAAACATCTTCATTAAATTATTTTAATGATACCTCATGACATATTTTATCTAAAAAAACATGATTATGATCAGAAGAGAAATTAAAATGTTTTAAAACTTACTTGTAAAAATTCTCATTAAAATAACCCACTTCATAAAGGTGAGAAAATGTGTTGAATAAATTATGCGTTTCACTAATTCGTAACAAATTTTGTTCATTTAAAAATTTGAAGGGATGCCGTAGGTCCAAGAGAAGCATAAAGAGCATCTCTTAAGTATCTCTTAAGAAAAGCATTTTTAAAAAAGGAAAAAAAATTGTTCATAATAGAATAAAGTATGTGAAAATAT
>BMAV01005186.1:688796-728504 GCA_019973955.1 Trichonephila inaurata madagascariensis
ATATTAAAAAAATTTTCTCCAAGCGGGTGTTGGATATTTAGTCTATCCATATGCGTTGATTGAAGTTAAAACGCATAAAAATTAATACGGATGGCAGCACGATACCTTATTTTGCATTTCATGTCCTCTGATGGGTAGTTAAAAACAGTTTTTCTCGGTGTGAATCTACAAATTGTATTTTGATTACTATAAATAAAATTTCTGATCTTTGAAAAAAATTTCGACATGTCTTAAGTATACTTTTTTCTCATCTGAATGAATTAAGCAATTGTACAATTAAAAAAAAGGTTTTACTTAGGTTTTTGGAAAGCTTTTAAATATGGATAGATGCTCTATCCATTGCCCACATAGAACAGAAAAATGACCTATTTCCTGTACTCCAGAGAGAGTACTTAGAATCACGTGAGAATGTTGGGAGTCGGAAATAAAAACAAACTTTGTTTACAATATGTGGTACAAGATTCTAGGGTTCGAAAATCTTTCATTAAAGCTTTTCTGCTCGGAGAAAACGTTTGCATATGATTAAGTTCCACTGTAAATAGCTCATCAAATTTGTGAAATAACTAATTTAAATCCTCAAAAATATTACTCTATTTCTAACTATTTATACTAAAATTAAATAAAATATAAACAGTGGATATGTACCAATTTCAATGTATATTTTTAGTATTCTATGTATATTCTAAGTAAGTATTCATGCTGTAGAATTATTCTATTATTATTTTATTGCGCTTCTATTTTGTATTTAATTGTTATTGAAATAGTTATTAGCATAAATGTGTTAATTTTTCATAAAAAAAAGCTTATTGTAAAATGATTTATTTTTTCTGTCCTGAAAAGTAAGTTAAATGTTGTAAATGCACAGGTGGCTATAACGTCTAGCCACCACCCAGGAATATAACCCCTGATCAGATATTTTTTTTTGTGACTAAATAATGTTTATAGAGGATGAGAACATTACATTTATCAAGTACTTTATCACAGAAAAGTGTATTTTAGCTTTGTGCCCCTTAAAGGGTTAAGGAATATTACACAGAAATATTAAAGTATCAGTAAAAAGTTTTTAGATTTGGAATACAAAAGATGGAATTGAGCCCCAGACTGTTGTTGTATTTTTCAACAGTTAAAAATAATCAAATAAAAAAAAATTGCATTTAATACCATGATTTCTTATTTTATACCATAGTCCAGAAAAGATTACCTAAATAATTAAGATTTTATGTTTAAGCTTTAAAAATAGGGGGGAAAATGGATTTATACATTTTTGTAAAAAACCCATTGTTTTCGTTACTCCGTTATAGTTAGTTGTTGCTGTTTAAAAAAAATTATAAAAACTGTAAAAAAATAAATCCGAAAAGTAGTGTAAGATAAAATTATAATTTTTCATCTGCCACAAATTACTATATGTTAAAATCTTTTCAAACAACTTTTTTAAAAAAAATTTAGAAGATATTCTTTAGTCCAAAAGACAAGTAAAACAGTAATACATTATATCATTTGCGACCTCATTACTTTTATCTTGGAGAAACGACACTAAATGACATATTTTAATTAGTAAAAAAATTGTCTCAAAATCGCATTTTTTTAAACACCAACAGACTTCAAATTCAATATACGGTACGTAAACTATTCAAACAATTCTTTTAACATGATGCCACTTTGTGAAAACAAAATATCGTTAGATAATACGAATATCAGTATGGATAAAATTCGAAATGCTACTGGTAAATAATATGCGAATAAAAACAGTAAAAACGTTAATGAAATATGGTAGTAAAAAATATAAATAATATTTTAAAATACTTATATATAGAGATAAGTCCAGTGGTCGAGTGGCAGCGTATCGTGCTTCCACACTACAGGTCCGGGTTCTATTCCCGACCTGGGCCAGGTCGACTCAACCTTTCATCCCTACTGCAGTGGGTCCATAAATGAGTACCAAGCTTGCTTGGGGACTAGAACACTGGGGGTCTCGTTTCAGACTTACCGCCTGATCGGGACATCTGCTCATACACCTCAGTGCCTATTGGTCACGTAAACTGGGATGGGCACAGTAAGCCCTGGCCCTCATGGGCTATTGTGCCACTGAATTTGAGTTTACTCATATATATAATGGCAAATAATCAAGAATACATTTTTAAAGTTTAGTCGATAATTATTAATATTCTATAACTGAGCCACTATAGAATCTTCAAATGTATTTCCCTTATGTTCTTAAAGTTTGAATCAAACTTTTACAAAAACTATAGTTAAAGCTTTCATATAAACAAGAAGACAATTTGTGTACCTTTCAAATTTGTTTTAGAAGTCTCCAAATTCTCTCTTTTCAAGAGGTCATTATAAAAATATAACAGTTCTTATGTGTAATATTTTTATTTCATTTCTTTACTACAGGTTTGCTCCCATATATATATATGTGTATGTGTGTATTCAAAAGTTAAACTTTATCTCAGAATACTGCGTGAGCAATTCTTATTAAATAACATTGATAAGATTGGTTCTTTATCCAGTAATTGCTCTCCTCTTACAAAATCGTGACCAATGACATGCCAAGGCAAACTGGATTTTCAATGATCATAGTCATGTGAATAGATTTTGGCAACGTCTTCGACAGGGGTTCATATTCAATAAATACTTTCTGAAAGCTTTTCTTTAATAATGTATTCAGAAAGCAATTGCCAAACAGAATTTAAAATACAAAAGTTTAAATTAACATTTTTTTTTAAAACTTGATCAATTATTAAATATAGTTGTATTCTATAGTTAATAAAGATTACAAATTCTCGACGTGATTGCGACTATAACCATTAAGCAGAAACTACTTGATGAAACATGTCTCAATTTAAATGTAAGCATTAAAAAATCCTTTGTAACCCAATTTTTTTTCCTAATATTAAAACATATTTTCCATATTGAAAAAGTTAAAAATTATTTACCTTGTTTTTTTTTTAAAAAAAAGAAGAAAAACAATTTTGTGGAATTTTTATGAATAGTTTGAATTATTCCTAAAATGTTTTTAGTAATTTATTTATTGTTAAAATCTTAATTGGGAAAAATGTTTTAGTAGAAGATTTCATTACGCAAAATATCAAACTTATTATTATTTTTTTTTTGAGTTACAAATGCATTGCGTTCGAAAACGATGATCATTTTAATTTCAGTCAACAGTATCCAAAAAAATGTACTAATATTTGGATCTCAATCAAATTAAAGAAAATCTTCCATTTGGGATAACCTTATTAGCGTCATAAAAGATACAAATTGTATTACTTGTAATAGTTTGTGATAGTGCCAATAATTTTTGGCTATTCTTCCTACCCCTCATCATATCTTTACCAAAAAGGAAGCGCTTTATGCTGATGAAAAGAAAAATGTTTACTTGGCAACATTTATGATGCAAAGTGTTAATACAAATGTCCTGCTATTTTAATATATTATGAGTATATATGTGTGTTCCATAAGAAAAAAAAGTGTATTAGTTTGTATTGGATTGATTTAAAACTCATTTAAAAATAAGTATTTTTATCTGTCAACTGATGCAATTTATGAACTAAGATTGATATACAGGGTGTTGCCAAAATCGAGGGGTGATAGTAGGCAGCATGGGGATCATAGAAAATCACCATAAAACATGGTGTCGCCATCCTCGTTTAGTCTGTGAAAATCGCGATAAGAGTAGCCGTCAGGAGGAGGATGTGCCAGACGAGGAGCACGACCAAGCGAATGTCCAATTTGTGAAATTGTGAAGCCCCCACCCGTGGGGTCCTCATTTCTACATTATCTCCGCAACCTGTTTCTGTGGGGAAGAACGAAGGATCACTCAAATCATTCATTTTTCAACCTGTTCATTAAGGTCTTAGCTTAAACACAATACCCAACAATAATAATTAAGTAAGTTAATCTAGAATGAGAAGACACAACACGTATTACCAAATAGTCGCATACTTGCCCACTGAATCTAACTTTATAGCTTAATGTCTCTATCACTAATATATGCCTTTTCCTTATAGCTTATATAAAACTGCTTACCGCTATATCCTAGACAATCAGCTACGTTCTGTATCTCTTCTGATGTGGCTTTAATCTGACAGTATTCCTTATGGCCACAAACCCACCTTTGGTTCGGCAATACCGGCACGGCTAGACTATTTCACGGAGTTAGGCTTCTTCTAACTTTATCGCCAATCACTTTACAGCTAACTCTCCACTTAGCGACTTCACTTCCCACTTAACAATCACTTCTGCGCATGGACATAGATCCGGACATAGACTTCGCTCTATTTCTAACTTCCAATAATATATATATATATATATAATTCCTAATTTACATAACCACGTTATTCTTTTTGAGTTGGTTGGAAAGAATTGCCATTTCGGCCCCAAAGGAACCCCAAGAGGACATTAATAGAAATCGCGATGAAAGCCCCGTCACAATATCTGAGAGTTGCATAAAGCACGGGTGTTAAACTGCATTTGGTAACATTGTCAAGTTACACGAACGAGGAATATGCGGATATATACCTCATGTATGGCTGAGCTGATTGTAATGGATGCCTATCACAGAAAATGTACCAGATCAATTTCCGAGAAGGCGATGTACGCACCATACCACATTTACGAGCATCGATCGACGGCTGCGACAGATCGGATCCTCTCAAATAATGAGGTCCTGTGTTAGGTCTCATGCTATTTCTGGCTTCCCTCCAATCGACATTGCTATTCTTCATAATATTGCTTTTAGAGAAAATCTCTTTGCTTCTTCCACCTCTAATTATGATTGCATTCTGTCTCCATTTTTTCTCTCTCATCCCTTAGAGAGGAATGTCATCGATATTATTCAATTTAGTGACAAAAGTACAGATGATTTCCCTGTTATTTGCTATACTGATGGCAGAGTTGTTTCGCTTTTGTTGTATTCAGGAGTGGTGTTGAATTCGAGCACTTTCAATTTAGAATTCGTGATGAATGCACAGTTTTTGTAGCTGAACTTTAATGCTTAAACTTCGCCATTAAATCGATCACTGAACACAATAGTGTCATCTCAGACTATCTCATCTGTACAGACTCTCTTTCCTCCTTGGATTCTCTCAAAAGTATTCGTTCATCTAACAACATAATCGCTGAGATCCAAATTGACTTAAAAGCCTAAAAGATTAAAACATCTCAACAGATTTCGCATTTTTTTCGCAGACACACGGGTGTTTTTGGAAATGAGCAGGCCGATTGGCTTGCAAAGGCTGCAACCAAGCGCAAAATTAACATTACACAATTAATATTCCTAAATCATTTTACAAGAACATTATGAAAGAAAGAATGGTGAAGTCTTGGAACCAAGAATATCTCATTTCAAATAAAAGGAGCTTAAAGAAATTTTTTCCAAATTTTAAGGAGAGACTAGCTTGCCATCATTTTTATACTAATTACAAAATAACCCAATTTCTAACTGGCCATGGCAACTTTAAAAGCTACTTGAACAAATTTAATTTAGTTCCGTTCCTGTAATTGTGATATTAGTGGCGAGGAAAATGTAAAACATGTGCTCCTTCTTTGTTCTACGTTTGAAAGAGAACGAAATATCCTAAGACTGGCTTTCAAGAGACTTAATATAAATTGTGGTCTCCGAATCTTCACCAACTTATTTCTACCAGAAGTGCCTTCGGAAAGTTCTGTAAATTTTTTGTAAATATTTGTAATTTTTCATGACTTTAATTTTTTTCCCTTTCCTTTGTAATATGTATTTATATTTACTTTTGCAGGCCCTATGGGATACTTTGTAGTTCACGGAGATTTTTTTTAATTGTTTTGAATAAAAAAAGTGTTGGGCAAGAAAGCAGGGTCCGCACACCTGGACTGGATGATTGAGTTCTGCAACGATATGCTGAATCGCTGTCGATCAGTACAAGATTGATCGATGCAGAACTATTCGTCACAAGATAATGTGAACAATTCCTGAGACAATCACTTGTTGTTGCATTTCTGACGTCGAACTGTGATGCTTTGTTCATATTGTTGTTGGTGCTGTTGTTTTTATCATCAAACGACCTGGAATATGTCAGATCAGCTTCAGGAGGTTGTTGACTACCAAAAAATCTATGATAATAAGGGGATTGGACGTTAAGTTTTCCTTAGAAAGATCGTGGCATCTCAGAATGTGATTCGATGAAGATGGATGGTCACAGCTTTTCGTACAAGAGGGGGTGGGTGGATTTTTCTGCCATTATAATAGGAAAGACATTTCAAGTGGCCACTTGTTAGTCTAGCTAGAGCAGTCTGGGAGCCACGGTCACACTTGATTTCCAGCAGAGATCTAGGGCAGAGGTCGCTAAAGAGGTGGTCTGTAGACCACCAGTAGTCCGCAAGACAATTTCGCTGGTCCCCAGAAAAATGTGGAATATACTCACTTATCACTTTACGTTATGTTTTAAGATGCATTGATTGCGTTCTTGGATCACAATTTTTTTTATAAATATATTTAACATTTACAAAATCCTATTAGTGGTCCGTGGGATTTAAATTACGAATTTACTGGTCCGTGAGGTCAAAAAGTTTGACGACAGCTGATCTAAGGGATGGGTGTTCCTGTGTGCCATTGGTGCGCAGGTGGAATACTCCATATAAGTGAGCGAAGTGCCAGTTTGTGTGTTGACTACTGCAGATCATGCTGCATCGTCCGTCACGCAAAATAATCAGGGACGCATTCGGGGTTTAGGCAGAAGGTCCCTTTCGAAAAGCAAAATCTACAGTTTCTTCTTAAGCCAAAAACCCTGAAATTTTTACAGTGTAACATTAATGAACTCTCAACAAGAGCTATTAGAGAGTTCATATTGTAAACATGCTTTGCGTCTAATAAATGTATTTTGTACCACTTATTGACCCTTTTCATTCCACTCGACATTATACCTTTCATAACTATTTTTGCGAATTACTCCGACTAAACGCGGGATTTGCGATCCCCTGTTCTGTGTTGATTTGTCTTCCCCTTGTTGCCTACTACCACCCCTCTGAATTTGTTGGTCGAATTCTACCCCACCCTGTATATATGTTGCAGGAAAATGATGAAACAAGAAATCTCATCAAATCCCAAAGGGAGATGATCACTTGATGGTAGATGTTAAAATAATGTCTCTTCAAGTCATTTCCCTGATAAAATTAAGGGATTTGAACGAATCTCTGAGCTGTTTCATTGAAATGATGAAATAATTTTTTCAAGAGTTTAAAAGTGTTTATTTAACAAATATGGTGCATTATTAAACGTAGAAGTAAGTAATACAACAATAGTCAAAGAAATACAAATTATTTATTCGAAACTAATTAACAAATAATTAGAAAATTAGGCTGGTAATCAATCTCTATGTTAATCCTATGGTGCCATTTCTTTAAAGATATGGGTTTGATATTTAGGGGATCGATAATACTACCTGTATGGTTAGGAAGTACAAGGCCACGCCCCTCCAGGTCTCCCCCCCCCCCATGTATAGCATTTTGTCAATGCAAAAATCCTAACTAGTTCATTTCATCATTTCACTGAAACAGTTCAGAAATTTGATAAAATCATTTACTTAAACAGGGAGAAGACCTCATCGCGAGACGTTATTTTAACATCTTGCGTGAATTGATCATCTCCTTTAGGGATTAGATGAAATACCGAATTTCAACATTTCCCTGCGACATATATTTATATGTAACTTAAAATCCGTGAAATCATTGAAAATAAGGTACAGTTATTCATAGTTTATTCGGCTACATGAGCATGCTTCGTAAATTATTATCTATTCGACTGAAAGGAGACACTTTCAAAGTGTTCATTTTCGTCTAGAGACATTCAAGCTCTTTCTTTTTCACTTCACTGTGTTATATTGGGAGATAAGTGATTTTTATATTGCTATTAATCGTCATTTCTTTTAAGTTCTTCAAATATTTACATTTAGCATCAAATCTAATGAAGAACTGAATATCATCCATCTAATGCCTTCTCGTCAAAATTCGCTACCAAATAAATTTGAGAAATAAAGTTTAATTAAATATTTAATTAATATTTCATGTCATAAGAGCAAAAAATATTTCTAACTTGATGCATGTAGTATTTAAAAAAAATTTAAGGTATCCGACATGTTATAAACATGAATTTTGAAGAAAAAATAAGGAATTTTTTTTATTTACTTCTCCAATTTACTATTTGAAATCTCCTCTTCCTAAAATTACCTTTTTGAAGTTACGATATATAAAAATAGAATTGTGTAAGTTTTTTAATATAAAAGATGATTTCAAAAATAAGCAAATAATATATATAAAAAAAATTAAGTGAATTTCTACTTAGATCAACTAAGAAAATTTTTATTTTAGCTACTTTTTATTAAATAGTTACAATTAATATAAATATGTATATACATAGGACAGAATCACAACATTAAGTGGTCATTAATTTTTATTAATTATCATTAAAGTATCGAATTGTCATCCAAAACAATCGTGTATATAAAATTTCTGTTCAACTGAATGCTTTAAAACGTGAGAAAAAAAAACCTTTTCAAGTTTTGACACAAGTCGCCAAAAATGATGCCAACGTAGCTGTGTATTCGTAATTCTTTAAATAATTAGTTTTAATAAATTTTTATTAATTATAATTAAATGATTGCATTGTCGTCCAAAATGATCATTTATTAACAACTGAAAATTCTACCAAGATAAATAAATAAATAAATATATAGAGAGTGTGAGTTAATAGTAAGAATGGAAAAATAATCGGAAAGTTGTTATATTTCAAAGCCATTAGCTGAAGTCTCTTCCTACAAATATTCATTTTTTTCCTTCTATTTTCAAAACTATTTTCTGCATACATTGTTTTAAAAAAAACTTTAAACACATATCACAATGCATTTTTAAAAAATCTACGTTATTTGATAAATTTATTTATGTTCCCTTTGTAAATTTTATCTTCACATTTCTTGAAAAAACTATATTTTTAGAGAAATCACAATTTTTAAAATGCTATAACTCAAAAGAATGTTCGTATATTTACATAAAATTTGGTAGAAATGTTTTTCGTACTTCTTAAAAACTAGACTTCTTAAAATTAGATGACACAAAATATATAAACTAGAGAAGTGGATTTATTCATATTTTTATATGTCACAGTAGAGAAATCTTTAACAGAAAAACTTCGGTTATATATTATTTCGATTGATTGTAACTGTGAAAACGTGAATTCTAGAAAAATCCGAGATCTGGATCTTTCCAGAAGTTTTAACTCTATATAAGCAAAATATTATTATTATCGAAGCCTTTTTCATAAAAGAAGATTTTGAAAATAATAATTTTTTTCTATATTTTTGCCCAAAAATTGCATTTGAAAGAAAATTTATTGGAATAATATATTTAAACAATTTAGTGCACATATTTTAACTCAGGTGATACTAAATATCAATACACACACACACACATATATATATTATATATTCTTGTTCAAAATCACGATTCCGTACGTAGTCGGATACCGTAAGTCTGAGTGAGATATGATAAAACACATACACACATGTAATTGCTTAGATTTAATTTATATTTACAGAATAAAGTTTAATTATATAAGGGGGATGGTGTGTGTGGACCATTAAAACAAATTTCTTATATTGTTAGCTTAATTAGCTGAAAAAGGAATCAATATAGTAAATTATTATCTAATATCCAATTTAAATATATTTAAAAAACTATTATAAACTTATTCTTTTTAAAGAAAATAAATTTTTTAAACTATTTTTTAAAAATGCTCCTTGCGCATTAGTTTTTAAAATAAGTGCATATTTTTTGTTTTCTATATAGATGAACTTCAACAACATATATTTGGGCATGGGTTTTGAATTCAGAATAAAATTTGATGAAAAAGAAGATAACATTTCTATACTATATGAAAAATTTCACCAATTATCACACATTCAAGGTATTCAAAACAACACAAAATAGGATCCATTAATTTTTTTTTAGAAAACTAATGCACAAATTCGTAAATCATATCTTTCATAAGCTGTAAAAATTCCAAAGAAATCTGATATAATTTGAAACGCTGGGAGCATTTTACGTAACAATGAAAAGGGAAAATTTACGAACAAAAAAAGGTGCATTTTAAACATTTATTTGAGTAAAATAAAAAAAATAATTCAGTAATTATTAATCAAAATGATAAAATGCTTCGACAGAATTATTCTATGAAATATAAGGAATATATTATTAGTATAAAAATCAAAATCGCAATTTTGTCCTAAATTTGACATTGTGAAGCTCCACCATCCCCTTAAGAAACAATCGATTTCTATGCAAAGCATGGTATTTCAGCTATCCCACGTAGAAATGAAAAGAAACAATTTATGAAAAACAAGACATTTCACGAAAAAAACAAACAAACGAAACTATTCAAAAACAATTTACGATCCGCATTCTAAGCGCGAATCCATGTGAATTCTTACACATGTGTTTGTGTATGCACGTGGCGTACTACACCCCCACTAAAGATGAAGTACACATGCGCACGTTATGTGTGTAGTACGCGCATGGGTAGTTCAGTCTTAGAAACCGTGAATACTACTGAACGGTGAGTGGGGGAAAGGTGAAAAGAAAACAAACCAATCAACATAGTTGTGGTGGTCATGACAACGGCGTTCTATTTAGATGCATGACGTCAGAGCGGCGATTGAAACTCTCGCGTCTTCGCAAATTGAAAATAAAAAAAATAATATCTGTGTAGTAATTCTGCAATTGCTTAGTTTGTAGTTTTCCTATAAAAATGTGTGTGGAAATAAAGTATATTTCATCTCGATGAGATCTCGATCGTCACATTCATTGTCTCATCGTAAACTGCAGAACTATATAATAGTTTTAACATAGCAATTATTTATTGCGAGACTGGGGATTGGGGGGGACGGGGACGGGATTGCTAATCAATGCTTTATATATATGTATAATCTTACCATACGACCGGCATTAGCCTAGACCAGGGGTGACAAACCTTTATGGATCACCGTGCCATTTTTTCTAAAGAAATGCTTAATGGGGTATAGACGTGCCATCAAATAATTTTGACTTGTGATTGTTGGGAAAATAATAAAACTAAATACTAACATCACAAAATTCTTTATTTACTACGAAAAAAATACGTTTTTCACTGTATAGTAGTAAATGTTTCAGTTATACGTGTAATTAAATTTAAGTAACATTAGTGTGACTTCTGTTGTTGCAGATTATATATATATATATAGAGAGAGAGAGAGAGAGAAAGAGAGAGAGAGATGAGAGAGAAATAACTTATATTAGGATAGTAAAATGTTACTTTTAGCAGAATGCATGCTGATTTGAAGTGATCTGGCAAACGGTTTCTAATGAGTCTTTAAGGTATCCGACTACGTTCGGAACTGTGATTTTTAAAAAAGCACATAAATGGATAATTTTCATGATATTTAGTGTCACTTAGATTATAATACATGTATAAAATTGTTTTAAGGACATTTTGACAAAAAAAATTATTTAAATGCAATATTTTGACAAAAAATTAACTTAGAATAATATTTTTTCAAAATGTTCTCCTTTTGTGAAAAATGCTTCTATTACAATAATATTTTGCCTGTATATAGCTCAGACCTCTGTATAGAGGTTCAACTAGAATTTTTGAAATATATAACTTAGAAGTGGGTTTATCCATATTTTACGACAACAGAGGGGAGCAATTTTAAGAAAAAAAACCGCCAATAATTATTTCAATGGGTGGTTACTCTGAAAATAATGTGAATTTTTCAAAAATTCTAGATGAGCCTCTGTAGAGAGGTCTGAGCTATATACAGGCAAAATATTATTATAATAGAAGCATTTTTCACAAAAGGAGAACATTTTGAAAAAGATTATTCTAAGTTAATTGTTTGCCAAAATATTGTATTTAAATAATTCTTTTTGTCAAAAAATGTCCTTAAAACAATTCTATACATGTATTCTAACCTAAGTGACACTAAATATCATGAAAATTAACCATTTATGCGCTTTTTTAAAATCACGTTTCGAACGTAGTCGGATACCTTGATGTTATTCATCTCTGAAAATAATCACTCGCAGATGGTAGAGGAAAATATGGTTAAAATAGCACGAGCCAGCTTCTTCAAACAGTTAAATGTGTCTGGAATCGAGAATTCCATGTTTCCAAAATTTCGTTACTGGTTTATTATTTGTATTGTGCTTGTTATAATCTTTCTGTTTCAACCACACACAATTCCAACTTTTTGCTTGTTTCAATAAATTTTTAAATCATATTGAACTAGATTAGAAATCAATAAGTTGCATTTCAAATACTTCGATTTCAGACCAATCGAATTGGGGCAAGTTCAGTATATCAAATAGTGTCACATCAGGGTTCATAATAAACTTGAGCGTCTCTGACAATTTTTTCAACTGAGAAATTCTCACTGAAAATTCCTTGATTGAAGAATCAATTACGGAAATAAATTCTTCAATAACCATATCTTTGTCTGTGGTGTCTCATGTACATTTTAATCTTTAAAATTGTTTTTCAAGTTTGAGATTTCTTGTGATAATATACTTTCTGAACTAAAATGAAAACCGTTTTGATTGGTGGCGTGCCCAAAATATTGTGCCGCGTGCCATCAATGGCACGCGTGCTAATGGTTCGCCACCCCTGGCCTAGACAGTTCCGGTCTTTTAGTGCTGTCTAGGGTAACGCTGCAAAAATGTACTTGGTTTGAGAATGTTATAATTGACGATGAGTTTGTTTTAAATTTTTAGACCTATATTCTCGACATCGCGAACAAACATTCTTTTAGGACTTTGAATCCTTCACCCTGCCTAAGAGCAAGCGCTGGCATTGATTTTGACGCAGACGTGTATGGCTACTGGTATCACAGCAACTTTTTGCTTAGTCATTTTCAACACAATATGGACAATGTGTTTATGTTGCTTTGTGTAATATGAATGTAATGTAATGCTGAGATTAACTTAGATCTTTTTTGTTGCAAATGTTATGATTAAATTAAAACAAACAAGCTGTAGTTCTGAAAAAAAATGAATAAAAATGCAACTAAATAAATAAATTTTAATTGTGCAGTAAACTTATAAGGCTTTTAAGTAATTTCAAAAGTATATTCTGCATGAGATACAAAAAAAAAAAAAAAAGGGTGTGTGTGTGTTATACAAAATACTAGGTATTACAAAATAAATCGAATATTTCTTTGGTGCTCTGTTCGGCTTGCTGGGTTTGAATTTCGCCAAGAGAACACTTAGGGAGACGACATGCAAAAATGTACTGGTGATAGTTACACTATAACTCGTGGCTCGTATTTGTCACCAATTTTATTGAATTCCTACTAAAATCCGCATGGTAAAAGACGATTAATAGTTCCAGTTGGCGATATTTTGTCACGGTTTGTAGCAAGATTAAGCGATGTATGGTACGTGCCAGGGGCTAACCGAACAGTACTGTTTCCTTTTTCAATTCCTACTATTAGCTTACATTCTATATCTCCTTTACGTCATTTTGCGTGGGATCGTAACGTAGAAGGTTGATTTTTTGATTTCCAAAGTTTTTATTTTACATGTAAGTTTTGATCCTAATTTTTTCTATAATTTTTATTATTATTCCTCTCCTTGAGAGATTCATTATTGTTCTCTTTATTTTTACTATATTGTCAGGTTCATCATCCACGTGTTAGAAATAGGCTTAACTTTTCAACATGGCTCTATTTTTTTTTCTATTATGTCGAAAATTTCTGCTATACGGAGAAGGTTGGATCCATAAAGCATTGCTACCCTATATCGCTGGCCTAATTCAGCGACAGCTTTAGAAATCATAATAGGTTTCCAGTTTAGTCCAAAGACTTTTTTGTATCTACATTTGTTGTGTCTTGTGAATTCCAATTTCTTCCTTCTTTAGCACTGTAGGTTCTAGAACTTTTTCACTTTTATTTTATTATACAATATATTAATTTATTTATATATTTATCTTGTTCAAATTTTCAATCGTTAATAAAATACTTTCTATTCATCCAATCAAGTTCAAATAAATTTTTTAAAACTTGTAGTGGATGACACTTAATGTTAATACAGTTTTTTCAAATATTAATTAATTAATTTAATTTAATTTAATTAATTATCGGTTTTTGACTCCAACTTAGATTTGTCTTTATTATTGTAGCAATGTAACTGTTAAAACAAAAACAAAAGTTGGCGTCGAAAACCTGTTTTTCAGCCAAATCTTGTGTGCATTGTTACAACAATGCAGGCAAATCATACTCTTATTTCAATTCCTACTATTAGTTCACTCTCTCCCTATATATATATATATCCTATTTTAATTTTCAATCGTTAATAAAATGCTTTCTATTCATCCATTCAAAGTAGAAATTGATTTAAAAAAAATTTTTTATATTACTTGTTAACAAATTTGTTTCTGTTATAAAAATATATATTAGAATATAATAAGTAAAATCAAGAGTATTTATAAAGACTCTACTCAACATTCACATAACAAACTAATTAACTAATAAAAATAGTCTAATAGAGAGCTTTAATTATACGTTAAAAGAAACAGAGAAACATTTTCATAAACATTAATAAACAATTATCAATCTAAATTTCTTGTAATTTGAATTTAACACATTCCTATTTTATATCATGTGTTATTAAATTATAAGCGATTACTATATATAATAATTAAACATTTTGAAATAACAAAAATCGTAAATTGCACCTCAAACATTCAATGCAGACATTTATAAGACAGTGTCAAGTTTAACATGTGGTGATAAAAATTTAATATTTATTTATTTTGATGGTAAAAAGGAAACCTAATTAGAACAATTAAATTGATTTTATTAAAATACTTTTCATAACGCGATTAAATATCATTTTCAGATGTTTTGTGTTTTTTGCATGTACTTAACTTCAGGAAATTAGTTAGATTTAAAAAATTAATGCATACATTGATTTTTTTGCTTTCAGAAGAATTGCTATTTTTATGAAAAATTAATAAAAAGGAAAAAGAAAATATTTATACAATTTGAAAAGTTTATGGAAATGATATTCGATTTAAATTAATTCGTGATGATTGACGAACTCGATTGAAAATCAAAACAACTCTTAATTTCAATAATTGTGACGGTTTTTAAAACAATATTCGATGTAAATTTACAATACAATTAAGACTTATTATAAAGTAATGTAAAAATTTTGAGCTATTGGAAGATTTTAAGAAAAAATTGCAATTTTCTCCCTTTCCTATATAAACCGTTGCCGCTGCAGACCATGTAAAATAATTCCATAAGAAATATTAATAATAAACTCTTCGGATCATCCGCATATAGAATCGAATACAAAATATATTGAGGATATAATTCACATAAACTAATATAAATGTTCCAATAATTTGTAATGAGAAATTTTTAATATTTATAATTGAAGACATTCTGTTCACATATATTTCAAAAGGATAAAAAAAACTGGAAACAAAATACATTTAAATATAATGGGCTTAATTCATGAAATCACACGATAAAAACAAACACGTGTTTTCCATTGAATTCAAAACAAACATTAAACTAATTGTACTTGTTCTATTTGTAAAACTCAGATAAAATTTCAAGTTTCATATTTGGGTAAAGATGTTTAAATGTTAGAGAAAAAAAATTTCTTCAAAAAGATTTTTTAAATTAAAAAAAAAATCATATTTTATGTTTATACTTTTAAATAAAATGCATTTTCTGCAAAGAGCAAAACTTGGCAACACCGGAGCGCGTGAACTGATTAGCTGGAAACACTAGATAGTTTTTATCGTGTGACTATGACGTCGCATGTGTTTTTGAATTGATTGGCTAGAATCACGTGGCTTTCACTATCGTGTGACTATGACGTCACATGAATTAAGCCCATTAATTGGAAGATTTAAATTATAAAAATGATGTATTTGCCAAACGATATGTATAAAATGATATATTTTATTTGCATTCGGTTTTATTTTTCTGGTTCTATATGGCAACCAGCTATGATTATCTTTCCAATGTAAAGTTACCTTGTTGGCGCTTTCGACAAGTCGTATTCGCCAAGACCTCTATGTCATATAAGTACTTTAAATAAGATGAATAAGTGTGTTTATAAACGTCGTTCTCTATAGAGGAACACGAGGGGTATTGGCAGAATGCGCATAAGAACCGAGCTCACCCGAAGGGAGTTTAAAGCTACAAACTGATCCCTCGGAAAACACCCCCCACCACCACGTCCAGAATTTATTGAAAAAAAAATTCAAAGCTTACAATTTAAACAGCAGAAAAGAATAAATTAACATAATACCAATTTAAAGTTAACAGCACCATATACATACATATACGTATACATAATACTAATACGCAAAGCAAAAATAATTATAATAATAAAAGTAAATATAAAGGGTGTAAAAGAAGGTGTCGAGTGGTAGCGTATCACACATCCTC
This sequence comes from Trichonephila inaurata madagascariensis, assembly GCA_019973955.1. NCBI lineage: Eukaryota > Metazoa > Arthropoda > Arachnida > Araneae > Nephilidae > Trichonephila > Trichonephila inaurata. Next base: position 705,266 of record BMAV01005186.1, read on the forward strand.
ACCCCAGGTCCGGGTTCTATTTCCGGGCTGGGCAAGGTTGACTCAACCTTTCATCCCTACTGCAGTGGGTCGATAAATGAGTACCAAGCTTACTTGGGGACTTAAACACAGGGGGTCCCGCAACAGACTGACCACCTAATCGGGACATCTGCTCATGCACCTCAGCGCAGAATGGGCACAGTAGACCTTGGCCCTCCTGGGCTGTTTCGTCACTGAGTTTGAGTTTGTATAAGCGAAGAGGAAGGAAGAATATACATTATTCCAGCATTCTTACAAAAACATAAAAAATAATAAAATTATCCAATACAAATGCATCGTACAGAACTAAAGAAATTTAAAAAAAAAAAAAAAAAGACTGGAAACAAAGAAAAATAATAATCAAACAAAAAAATGTTACTTTCGATTCATATTTTCAGTTGACGCCATTACTTCCTGTTGATACTTTTTCCTCTTAATTTGCCCTTCCGTTGTTGTTGTCGTCGTGTCCTTCCCGATGGGAAGGAACGAAAGTTGCCAGAGCCTCAGACAGGTTGAACTTCTTTACGATAGATGGCGACACCACCTATCTTCCCCTCCACAATTTTGGCATGAAACTGGAGGGGAGGGAAATATTCTCAAGCCTCCTGAACTCGTGGTTTCTGCTGCGACCACCCACAAGACTTTCGGACCCACTCATTTAACGAGAACGTACTCCGTATGCACTCAAAGGGTATTTGGTGGCATCGGGCATCGAACAAAGGCCTTCCGGTCTGGAGTCCGATGCTCTAACCACTAGGTCCTTCTGTTTAAAGAAAAAATGATTCAGCACCGGAAGGAGGATTATTCATTTAAGAATCCCTCCCCCATTTTTCTTAAGGTATCCGACTACGTTCAGAACGGTGACTTTGCAAAAGTGTATAAATGGATAATATTTATGATATTTAGTATCACTTATATTAGAAAATGTACATAAAATTGTTTTAAGAATATTATTACAATAAAAAATTATTTAAGCACAATATTTTGACAAAAAATGAACATAAAATGACCCATTTTCAAAATATTCTCCTTTTGTGAAAAGTGCTTCTATTATAATAATATTTTGTCTGTATATAGCTCAGACCTCTATACAGAGGCTCAACTAGAATTTTCGAAATATATTACTTAGAAGTGGATTTATCCATATTTTACTACAACAGAGGGGAGAAATTTTAAGAAAAAAAACGCCGATAATTATTTCAATTGGTGGTAACTCTGAAAATAATATGAACTTTTCAAAAATCATAGTTCAGACTCTCTGGAGAAGTCTTTACTTTATATAAGCACACACACACACACACAAAATATCATTATTTTAGAAGCATTTCTTATAAAAGGAGAACATTTTGAAAAAAGGTTATTCTAAGTTCATTTTTTGCCAAAATATTGTGTTTATAAATATTTTTTTTTGTCATAATGTCCTTAAAACAATTTTATACATATATTCTAATCTAAGTGACACTAAATATCATGAAAATTATCCATTTATGCGCTTTTTTTAAAATCACGTTTCCGGACTTAGTCGGATACCTTAAAGAAGCATAAAGGAAGAAAGTAGCAGTGTAAAAGAATAAATAAATAAAGAGAGAGAAAAGGAGAGAAAAAAGAAACTATTGTATTTTATCGAAGAGATATCTTTTTCGTGTGCTATATAAAAACAAGGAATTAACTTCAAATGAATACTCTCATTGTTAAACTAGGAATCTTCAATATATTGCGGGAGAAATATAAATAGGATTTACACATATTGAGATATCCCTCTACTCCAGATTCCTTTGAATCCATTCCACCGCAGGAGAAGCATTTGTGACCACATAAGAATAGCAATCGAACTTCTAAACCTCGTAATTTTGAGCTCCAGTCAAGTGATGAGGATGACACCTGAACTTGCACCTCCCCTCTTCAAACTACCCCTCCACACCAAGTGGAGAACTTTTTACCTCGATAGATTTAATGTGCATCAATCCTGTCTACACGACGGGTCTTCAGTACCACTAGGGTACATACTCATAACATTTTGGCTACGAGTGCTTGCGATCACAACTACTAGTCTACCGCTGCCACTGAATAAATTGAAATAAAAATAATTAAAGAAACTCAAAGTGGTGTTAATTCATTGCGCTACGGAAATAGCTTAGTCCCCAAACAAGAAAATTATTAAGGTATCAGATTACGTTTGGAACCATGATTCAAGAAAGCGCATAAATGTATAATTTTCATGATATTTAGTGTCACTTAGATTAGAATACATGTATAAAATTGTTTTAAGGACATTATGACAAAAAAAAATTATTTAAATACAATATTTTGGCAAAAAATTAACTTAGAGTAACCTTTTTTCAAAATGTTCTCCTTTTGCAAAAAAAATGCTTCTATTGTATTAATATTTTGCCTGTATATAGCTCAGACCTCTGTACAGAGGCTCAGCTATGATTTTTTAAAAATTCACATTATTTTCAGAGTTACAACCATTTGAAATACTTATCGGTGTATTTTCTTAAAATTTCTCCCTTCTGTTTTCGTAAAACATGGATAAACTGACTTCTAAGTTATGCATTTCAAAAATTCTAGTTCTAGTCGGATACCTTAAACAAATTAGAAATTAGCTTAAAAGTAATGAAACCAAGACGATGACTTTATAATAATGCATTATTCGTCCTTATTTTGAGTCATTTCTGAATTGTTGATAATATTGTTACGTAGATCAGGGTTCAAGGATTTTATGCAATCAATCCCAAAGATCAAGAAAGTTCTTCAGGAGCGATGGAAATATATTATCGAAATCAATCCTTGAAATACAGGATCCAGTAGCAAAATTCACAGAATAAATCTCAGAAGGTCTTAATGCCTTCTGCGGCGTTCAAACACAACTATCAGTGCATAAAATACAAGTATGTAAGAGATAATTCACAAGCAACAGCTCGTTCTGCACAACAGCCGAAGTAATAACTAATCCCTGGTCGACTCTTCATGGTCAAATCAGTACTACTCTTCAATGGTCAAAACAAGACTAACCTAGTTTCAGTAAGCGACTCCCTATTTATAGGCCTCACGGTTCTTTCGAGAAAAATTCGCTTGCGTCATAGATCGTGATATTAGTAGATTTCTCCACCAATTTCCAGAAGAATCCATAGGGTCTCGAACTCGCCAAAAATGATCACCAACAAACTCGTCTCGCCAAAAATGATGCCAACTTGGCTTTAAGATTTCACTAAGTTTCCTTTGAATCGTCATTATAATGTAAGAAACGGCGTTGCTTGGTAATATTACAATTTTAACATAAATTAATACGACATAGAGTAATATAAACGTATTACATACCCAGATATAAATTATGTACACTATTTTAAGAGGAGTTGGAAACCTCTCTCTCTCTATACTAACAATGTTAAATTGACTGTTTTCGATGCATCTTTTCTCAAAATCTGTTATATGTACATGCTTGAAATTGTTCATACAATTAAAGTATACTTCTCTCATTATACTGAAATGAGCTTTTAGCTAATTTTGAATTTTTTAATAAATTATAAAATATTTTCTCAAACATTGCGAAATTTGATCCATTTTTCACTTAAAAAAAATTTGTAAAAAATACATTTTTGAGTTTTTTTACAAAAAGCTCATTTCAGAATATATCAGACATCATTATAAATATTTCATAAAAAATTTACATACCTGTGAACAGTAGTTTCTCAGAAAAAGTACATCGCACATTAAAATTTACATTTTGAGATAAATTGATTTTAATGTATACAGTGAGACTTCTAATCGGCTCGAAAATAAAAACAAAAATAAAAGGCTCAGTTTAAAATAAGAGATACATGTTTTGATTTATATCAGATGTTACACTTTTAAGCAAAAACGAAGTACTATGCTTACATTTTTCACCATTTAAATGGCATGGCCCAGATTCAACCATTATTTAAAAATAGGTTTTAAGGGCTTCTAAATACCCTAGATTAAAGTAAGGTGTTTTTAGAAAGGTTAAAATCTATACAATTTGAAAATGTAAAAATCTCAAACTGTCAAAAAAATAAGATTTTAGCTTTCCAACACTTCTTAAGTATTTTTCACACAAAATTCGTAACAATATATCATAAAATAATAAACCAATCTTAAAAATATAAATGCATAATTTTTACTTGAGGTTTTCTGCAATCCAATTAGAATTTTTAAAAAAATTGATCTCATATATGTTATAATATATTTTTGAAAATTGTGTTCATTACATGTTGAAACAAGCATAAAGGGTGATACTTTCAAAACTTGGTTCCGTTATATATTTACAACATACTTTAACGTTGTCCTGGCAGGGGTACGAAGTGTGGGGTGTCGACTTGGATGTCGTCCACGTCATTTACAATATTTCAAACATACGAGATCTAAAAAGGCCTTCGAGTGTGGCAGAAATAGACAGCCAAAAGCTTTCAATGCAATAAAGACACAGAATTTTCTTTTTTATCATGTGGCTATATTTATGTGTTAATCAAATACTCATTTATCATATCTGCCTTTAGAGTAGAATTTTATTAAAAACACAAAAGAATTGACTCTGCTACAGAAATATTACTACTAAAATATTAACAGAGTGAAATATCCTAAGATTTATAATTAAAATTCTAAGATTCTAATGTCATCTTTTGAGGATGCGTTGCAGGGATTCCTAATTTGAATTCTCAGTTCTAAAATAATGCTAAAAAGTTACGTCTTCTTTTGTCATGTGTGTTCTGATATCTTCATTTTTTGTTTTAAATTTTAAGGTACTCGATTACGTTTGAAGTCCTCTTTTTGATTATCAAAAAAAATCTTATATTTTTATATTTTTTGTTTCATTTTTATGCAGAAGCAATGCGAAAAAATTAAATTTTAAAGAAATTTTAATCGAATTTGGGAATTTTTACAAAAATGCGCCATTTTAAAGAATATTCTATGTTTTTGAATACATCCTTACTCAATACTTTCAAACAAATTTCTAAGGAATGAACTAAAACAATTAATTAATTACATGGAATCCAAAGTTATAACCAATTGAAGCTGCAAACAAGGAATTTTTGACAATTTTCACAATATTCATTTTTCAATTTCAAGAAAAACCAAACTATAACTTCACCAAAATATTTCAGTTCTATAATTTTACTTGATTCACTAAATAGTAACATTTATATGAAATTTCAAGCACAAGTATCTATTGATTCTTAAGATATCATCTACTTCACAAAAATACAAGTTGAAAAAAAAAAAACTTACTTAAACTTTATAAAAGGTGTGGATTTTGGCAGATTTAGTAGTGTTTTAAACACCTTGGCATTTTCTCCCTTATAACAGAGTCTAAATAAATACAGGCTTACAAATACAGAATGTTAGTCATGGAGTGATTTGTTGGATTCTTTCAACTCGAACCACGGCGAGATTTTCAGTATAACTTATTTGGCTCCGTATGACAACATTCACCATCCTCCTAACTTCCTTTTTCACTTGACATTAAATAGTTGCCTCAATTAACATAAATAGCTGTTCCTTTACAGAAAGAGGATTTATAATCATATAACGTCATATAAAGCAGCGATCGCCAAACTTTTTGACCTCACGGACCAGTAAATTTATAATTTAAATCCCACGGACCACTAATAGGAATTTTTAATGTTAAGGTATCCGACTACGTTCGGAACCATAATTTTAAAAAAGCGCATAAATGTATAATTTTCATGATATTTAGTGTCACTTAGATTAGAATATATGTATAAAATTGTTTTAAGGACATTATGACCAAAAAAAAATTATTTAAATACAATATTTTGACAAAATATTAACTTAGAATAACCTTTTTTCCAAATGTTCTCCTTTTGTAAAAAATGCTTCTATTATATTAATATTTTGCCTGTATATAGCGCAGACCACTGTACAGAGGCTCAACTATGGTTTTTGAAAAATTCAAATTATTTTCAGAGTTACAACCATTTGAAATAATTATCGGCGTATTTTCTTAAAATTTCTCCCTTCTGTTTTCGTAAAACATGGATAAACCGACTTCCAAGTTATGCATTTCAAAAATCATAGTTGAACCTCTGTACAGAGGTCTGGGCTATGTACAGGCAAAATATTAATACAATAGAAGCATTTTTTACAAAAGGAGAACATTTGGAAAAAAGGTTATTCTAAGTTAATTTTTTGCCAAAATATTGTATTTAAATAATTTTTTTTGTCGTAATGTCCTTAAAACAATTTTATACATGTATTCTAATCTAAGTGACACTAAATATCATAAATATTATCCATTTACACGCTTTTGCAAAATCACGGTTCCGAACGTAGTCGGATACCTTAAGCATATTTATAAAAAAAAATTGTGATCTAAGAACACATAAAATGTACCTAGTTAATAAAATGAAACTATTAATTGTAATCAAATTACGAAAGCTTTATTAATAAACCATAATAAAATAAACGAAAACTGTAAAAACAAAACAATTAAAAAATTATTTAAGTATATCATACTTTTAGCATTATGCATTCCCAGTGTGTGTGTGATGAATGTTCCTGTTTACTTGAAATATGACTATGGATATTTGGATCCGATGCTGTTACTCCAAAACCGAGAACAACATTTATTTCAAGCTGAAATCGGTACCGTGTTTTGATGGCTGTGGCAGATGAAAAGGCCTTTTCATATAAATAAATTGTGGAGAATGGAATCAGAATTTTCATCGACTATAAACTAAGAAAAGAGTATTCACTTTTTACGGAAAGCCAAAACTGAGATAGTTGATAAGGACGAAAGAAATTTAAACTTGAGAGTTTCGTCAGACGATAGGTCGATGTGGCTTTCTTTTAGATGCATGCTTAAATTATTATCCTGAATTTTCACTACAAACGGATGTATTATCCACATATTACCATGTCAGCACGACTTATTTACCGGAGCGTTATTCCACGAAATGACGTTACTCTATGAAGTAGCAATGTTATAAAACATTTTACGTATTATTATGAATTTAATTATGTTTTACTGCGTCTTAAAACATAATTTAAAATGATGTGAAAGTATATTCCACATTTTTCTGGGGACCAGCGAAATTTTCTCGGGGACTACTAGTGATCCACGGACCACCACTTTGGCGACCTCTGATATAAAGTGTTTACCCTAGAGCAGTGGTTCTTAAACTTTCGAACACCGCGGCCACCTTTAAGCATTAACTTGGCATCGCGGGCGCCCAAGATTTTCAACACTCCTCCCTAAATTAAAATTTTTGATTGAAATACCTATTCTAGGCGAATATTTTCATTGGGAGCAATTTAGGGATTTAGTCTGGGATAGCATGTTTCAATTTTTCTCTCTACAAGGTCTTTCAGAGTCTGTAAAAAAGAGAAATCTTCGCGGATCTCCTAGAAAAACGCTGAGAACCCCGAGGGTCCACGGACCACAGTTTAAGAACTGCTGCCCTAGAGGATTAATAAGAAGATCGTGAATAAACCCGTTACATACTGACAGTAGTGTAATTTTAAGAGATACATTACAAATTAAGATAATGACACATCAGAATATAATAATACAGTCGAACTTCTATATTGCGAATTTTTCTATATAGCAAACTTTTTCCTGGAACCTTGAACATTTCACGATTTTCTTCGTAAAATTACCTTTATATAGCGAAGTGTATTTTCTATATAACGAACTATTTCTTTCGTGATTCAATTTTTGTTCTCCTTTTTTTTAAAGTATTTCTGAAAAAATTTCGAGTTTTTCTCTCTTTAACACTTTTTATGGTGGTCATAAATCTTGAACTGGTTTTATTAGATCCTAACTCGCCGAGAGCAATAGAGTACTGGACGTTTCATCCAAGAAGTGCAACATTTAACCTCCATTGCCCAGTTCACTAGAAACATCTTCGATATCCTCTTTCACCCTCAGTGGAGTTGTCCCGTGTCCCCGTGTTGTGTTCGAATTATAAAATGATGTAAGTTTAATATTACTTGTATGCTTTAAATTTTAAATGTCCTTAAAATTCGTTAATTTTGGAATAAAATTATTTTCTTAATTTTGAAAGTACAGTGAATTCTTCGACATTCTTTTTTCGTGTTTTCCTAGCAGTTTTTTTTTCTTTCTTTTTTAATAGGTAAGATATACAAAATAAACATATATTAATTTTAAAAAAAGGAGTGAATAATTATTTTTTTAATATATATTATTTATGAATTCAAAATTTGTTTTATGTGGTTTATAAAGCATATTAAAAAATGAACCTCTATATAACGAATTTTCCATATAGCGAACTTTTTTTCGGGATTTAGCGACTTCGTTATATAAAGTATTTGCATATGTTTTGGCTTTAAAAAGTGTTTAGTGTTTAGATCTTGGTCTACGATATTTTGCGAAAATAGTCTTCAACTATTACTATTCATTTCTGTTTATAAGCATATACAAGGAATTGATACAATAAATATTTCAAAAAAAAAAAATCCCCGAATCTAAATAAATGTTTCTAGATTTAAAACTTACAGGATCTAAAATAACAAATTTTGTATTCATATTTAAAAACTCTAAAATCTCTTTTTTCTCCCTATATTTTCTAGCTTACTCCTCTCTCTCTCTCTCTCTTAATTTTTGTTTTGTAAGAAATGAATAACATTTTATGGATGACATATTTAGATAATTTATTCGAAATTTAAATTATAGCGACTTTTGAATACACATTCTAGACTGCCTTTTAATTCAAATTACAGTTTCACAAATAGTTTTCGAAACAGGGCATATTGATATTTAAGGCAATTAACGTTAAATAACCATGTTCTTCAGTTTTTATGTAAATTCCTTTGCGTTATACCAATTTAAACTACTTGACATTTGTACGATTATTAACCGAAATATATTAATAATTTAAAATAAAAATGTGGAACAAATACCAGAGTGTATAATTAACTATTTTCTACTTTAAATTAACCACATTCCTCGGGACTAGCGAAAGTTTACTTATGATTTTTCTAAACATATTTATACAGACAGGTAGACACGAACTTTTAAATTACCTTAGTCTAGAGAAATAATAATATTCATTCATAATTTCCCTCCCAAGCTAACTTTCCAAGAATTTATGATTAACAATTACCAAAAAAATAATGATAATAATACTTCTAACCGCTGGAAGTTTAATTTGAAAAGAAATACACCCAACTCGACGAAAATGGATGATGTATAAGCCACCATAATGAGAAGATGTTTTAAAAAGACTGTTGCCCAAAATTAATGGCCGCGGGGAGAGATAGATGACAACAATAATTTTCATCTCTTCCTAATTGCAACAAGCACTTTGTGATATATTCTGTCGTCGTCGTCATCAGCGGCTAAAGTGAGAAGGTGGCGTTTCCGAAAAGTATTTTAAGGGGGCTTTTAAAAATTTTAGGAAGCCAATAATTTAGCCACTGCTATATTATGTCATTTTTAGACTATCCATTCTAGGCTACGAATTTTCTGGAACAACGAAAGGCTTGTTTGAAAGGGGTGTTTTATTTCAGACTTTTACGTATTAATCATGTTAGAGTTCTCTATTTTAGAGTACAAACCATTCTTGTGGAATATAGTATTCTGTAAAATGTGTAATGATTTACACTATTGGCTTTTAAAAATTTGTTTTGAAATAAATTTTTTCGTAAACCGCTTGACGGATTGATATTGTTACGAATTTTGTGCAATTAAGGCTTAATTTTATCTTAAAATATAGAGTAAATAATTTATATCTGGGTGTTTAATAATTTGATAATACTTTCTGTGTGTTGCATTTATTTTATGATAAAAATTTAAATATTCTTAACAAACGCCGTCCCTTATATTTGGCGAAAATTGGCAATACAACCAAGTTAGCATCATTTTTGGTGACCATTCTTGACGACTTGGCTACCATATATGGATGTTCCTCGAAATCACTGGAGAAGTCTGTAACGTCATGGATATTGACGTTACATTTCAAATAAAAAGAATTGTTATTAATTTATTTTAATAAAAAAAAATATTAATCAATAGATCGTATTGCTCCTTCTGTGTTCCAAGTTTGAAAGAGAACGAAATATCCTAAAGCTGGCTTTCAAAGGACTTAAAATAAATTAGCCTGAAGTGCTTTTAAAAAGTTCTGTGGATTTGTTGTAAATATTTGAATAATCCTTCATAGCATCAAAAGATTTTTTTTTTTCCTTCTTTCCTTTGTAATGTGTGCTTAATACTTACTTCTGTGAGCCTCTTGTGATACTTAGCGGTGCACGGGGATTTTATAACCCCTTTCAATAAAAAAACAGATAAAAAGAGAAAAATGAATATTTATTAGATTTGCTGTGAGCTATGTGTGTTGTCACAATATACAGAGAGATTAATATTCCTTCAAATGATTAATTAACTTTCTAAAAATGTTTGGGTTCTTTATAATATTGTTGTTGCTGTCGCCATAAACGAAGCAGTATAAAATATAATTTTTCTGTGTGGTATTACAATATATAATAAATCAGTGGTTCCCAAAGTGGTCCCTACGGACCTCCAGGGGACCCCGATTTTGTTCAGGGGTCCGTGGAAAATTAAAATTGATCTAGGGGTCCCTGAACAATGTCAGGGATCCACGTAAGATTTAATATAAAATTTAGAAAATTCTTATTAATTTTTATTTTTATGGAAATTTAAATAAAACACAATAATTCAGTTAGATGTTCCTGACTGGGTGTTGAACCCTTCTGCTCACTGACACAGATGAATCCATACTAATGCAGGAACATTTTATTGAAATATCCGCAAATGAGGGGCTTAAGCCAATGTTTGAACAAGGATACCACACATTCTGGTTTTCTGGTTTGTGACATAGCCATCCTGCGATAGCTATGTCTTGTTGGATCCGCGTAAGCTAGAGGTGTGGGATTATCTAAAAGATGAGACATTTTGTAATTCTTAACACAACTTTTATTAAGAATAACTTAAATTACTTAATTCTAAAGAACAACCTTCTTTAAGTGAGAATAAGCCACCAATTAAACTGAATATTTAAGTCAGATCGCACAACTAGATCACTTATCTTAATTATATTTAATTATCTGCCAAATCTAACTTCCTATACAAAATGTTACCTTTTATAGAGTAACCCTCCTATCTTGGTTGAAGACACTCCTATTCTGCTACTTGTAGATAAGTATACTCCGGCACTATAACTCCTTATAATTAACAATATTAACGAAGATGGGCGTATCCTTCTGCCTTGCGAGTAGGTCGTCTAACACTTGTTCCGAACTGTTCCGCACTAAGTTATCTCTAAGATTGCCGTCCTATCTCACTAAACCCTCTATCCTTTTAAAGTATATCTTATTTGCATTTTCGCCCTGTTTCTCTTCTTGGTATTGGGTTGGAAAAGTTTTGCCATTAATCGTGGCCGTCAAAGAACGTAGGAGTTATGTTAGAAGAAGAACACGAGAGACGTCACAGGTTACAAAAGCAGATCATAGTTTTATATCCTGCATTATGGGTTGCTGTTGTTTTTTGTAATGGGGCTGCGTGTTGGTATTTCTACCTTTGCAGACCGAGTACATTTCCCAGGAGCTGGTATCACTTTTTAGTGCGGCACCATTTAGGCAATACCAATTGCCACAAGTAATTTTGACACCCAGTTTCTTCCCCAGAGGGAGGCACCTGAGCTCTGCCGGTACGAAATTTGTACTTAAGACCTTAATTTTGCTGAGAGCATCCAAGTCAAACGGACACTCAACAGATCTTTTTCATGCCGTATAATCATACGACATGGCCGCTGTCGATTTTCTGCATCAGGAAAATCCACCGACTTGGGCCGGGCTCAAACCCGCAAGACTTACGGGTTGTTGTACAGAAGTTGTTGACTATTTCCCCGTCTTCCAATTTGGTAGAACGTGGATTCAGTGCTGTAAAAAAAACCTCGTCACAAAAAAAAAGGAAGAAACCAATTTAAAACTAGTGCTTGTAGCGATTTACGGTTGCTACTCACAAACATTGAGATGGACATAAATACACTCATATAACATCTCATCAAGTTCATCCAAGTCATTATTATTTTTTTGTTTGTTTTATTTTAAACAAAAAAAGTTATAATTTTAATAAATAATTCTTCAACAAAATGTTTCTTTTTAATTTGTAATTTTTATACTTTGCAGTTATGTAGATTTTTCACGGGAAGGTTTTGACTATAAAAAGGGATCCATATGTTGAAAAAGCTTGGAAACCACTGTAATAAATGATGTAATCTAACTATATTATTTATGGTCACGAACTCATAGCCGGCGTGTCCTAAGCTTGAGCCTTAGTACCAATAAAGACTTGCCACTTAGAGGGGCCGATACACGTTAAATATATCGAGACCCGAATCCCCCCCCGTTGACGTGGTGTGGAAGTTTGGGGGTGGAAACGCAGGCGTCATCCTCGTCACTTGACCATGGTTCATAATTACGTGGTCCATCATCAAACCTCTTCATGTTGCTTTATAGAGAGGAGTTACTCAACACGCTTTTTTTGTGAGTAGCTAAGTTTCAGTCCATTGAAGAAATCAAGTCTCTCTGGCCAAACTTAATTTAAGAAGATAATGCATATAACTCATAAATTACCTTTCAATTGATAACTTACTGCAATTGATAAAGTTCAGATATTTTAGAGTAACTCTATTTGAACAAAATGTATATGTGCGTTTATAACGCTTCATACATTTTGTTACAAACTATTTTGCATATATTCTATAAAATGTATATTATATGCAATAGTATTTAATCATGCATGCAATTTTCAAAATGTTAATCAATATTTACGAAAATTGAACTATGAAAATAGAAGTAAATGGAAAATTAGAAATATTTTATGATTAGCGTCTTCTTGCCTTTTAAAGTTGATATTACACAATTATTGAAAACTATATTTTAACTAGTACACCCTATTTCAAGAAGAAAATCTGCATTTTGCTAGATATTACTACACTTAATATTACTACATTACATTTAATATATTGCAACATTTATTTTTACTTTCAATCGTGTTACTTTATTGTGAAACGTGTTTATTGTTATTATTGGCAAACAAACGAATATGAATCTTTTATAAGCTTTTGAAAACGAGTACAAAGTTACCTAAACAGTTACACAATGTCAAAAGACATTATTAAATTATATATAAGATATTACATCCCTATGCTATTTATGCGAAGTATAAATGTTACATTTTTACCCTACGATACTAGGGAAACTATAGAAAATATTCTAGCAAACGATATTATAAATTTGCAGCGAAGTAATTTACAAGAGAAATAACTAAAATAGCTATAATGTATATTTAAAGAGCATGAATATAATATTTCAAAAAGCATATACCGTGTAGATTGATTGCTTGTTTGATTTTCTTATTAAATTTTTCAGTAAAATAAGATGAGCCATTTTCTAACATCGAACTGAAATAAAAGCTATTAAAATCATTGTTTTTAATATAACCGTTCAAATAACGAATAAACTTTTTAAAAATTCCTGTTCTATATAAAATCGAAAAGTTCATTCCATTATTAGTCTTACATCTCTATTGCACTGGAAACTAAATATGTGTGAAAGCACTTAAAATCATCCAATAAAAAAGGAACCACTATTCATACAAGGCAGCCTTTTCATCTGTGTCTTGACGATATCAATTACAGTAAAGAAGAAAATGAAATGATATCCTATTGACTAGATGACGAACGAAATAAAGAAAGAAGACGACCTTGGCAAAATGACCGTCTCTTTTTGTGACATTTATGCAGTTCAGCAGTTGACGGTCTTTCCAATTCTGGTGTCTCGTCTGTAAAACGTCTGGCTTTTCCTTTTAGTTCCCCATCGTATCTAAATGGTCAACTCTTCTCCCGTGTAGAAAACTGATGAAATATTATGTTACATTGTATGATTATGGTAACATGTATTGGTCTTTTTAGAGCAGGAACAGAAATTGTGTATAAATGTAGAAATATGTCGCTTCAATACAAGATAATATTACCTTAATATTACCTTACCTTAAAAACATTTTGATCACGAAAGCATGCTTATTTGGGATAGATACTTTTTATTTTGTAAGATTTACTCTTTTTTTAAATATATTATTTAGTATGATTTTATATATTCCAATGGCAAAGACCAGGGGTAAGCATTAGGTTGATCGCGATCGACAAGTGGACCGCTAAGACATTTTGCGGTGACCGTCTTTACTAAGACCTAAGACGCGCATATTAAGGCTACACCGACACCAGCTAGATGGGAGATTTGACTTTTCACAATCGATGCGATTGTGTTTACATAAGCAAATGGTTCAATGAATGTTTAGACAACGCATGTTCCTTGAAAGTGCATGAATATTCTTAATACGTGTTATTGGGGGAAAACACGATCAACGTGATGCCAACCGTAGAAATGAGTTTTTCCCTACACGCCGACTGAAGGTAAGAATAAAAGTTAATAATCAGCTCTTCCCGCGATAGCCTGGGATTGGCTATTGAGGCTTCACTCCAAGCCGAGCGTTTCCACGGGATTGGGAAGGGCTGCGGTAGCCCAGTGGTATAGGTATCGGATCATGGCTTGCTTGTCATGAGTTCGAGCCCAGTACCAATAAAGACCCACCGTGTAGGGCAGCGATGCATGTTAAATCTGTCGAGAACTGAAACGTCCTCCCATTGGTGTGGTGTGGAAGTCAGGAGAGGGGGGTGCCAGTCAGGTGTCGTCCACATCACTTGACCATGGTTCAAAATTACGTGGTCCGTTGCCAAAAGCCCTCGTGTAGCTGAACAGTGCGACGTTAATATCCATTCACTCACTCCCCGGCATTGGGTTCTCGTGGTAACATTCAGTTCCGCAAAGGCGCGTGGGATCAGGCAGTGAACATGTTCAGTACATACGTCGGATCTTATAATGTTTGTATTTTGCGTTTTGTTTAAAATGCAGTTTTAATGTAGTAAGTTTTTTTCCAATTCATACTATTAGCTCACTCTCTTCCTATATATATTTATTTATATATCTTGTACAAAAATTTTCAATCGTTGATCAAATACTTTCTATTCATCCATTCAAATTCAAATAAATTTTTTTTAAACTTCTAATGGATGATACTTGATGTTAATAAAGTTTTTGCAAATATTAATTCATTAATTAAATTAAAAAATAAATAAATAATAGCAAACAGAAATAATAGTCCAACTGCATATATATAAAGTAAAATCGTACGTTGTGTCCCTGTAGCGCAATGGATAGTACGTTGGACTTTTAATCCGAAGGTCGTGGGTCCAAATCCCACCTGGAATGGCCTAATTTCTGAGAATGTGATTTCCTTCTTACTATACTATTTTATTGAAATAATTAAATTTAATTAATGGATAAATAGTAACAAACAAACAAAATAGTCCAACACCCTATATAGAAAGGAAAATGGAAAACTGCAAGGGAAATCGCTTTCTATTGTGTTACTTAATATTGTGATTCTGTCCTATGGATATACATATTTCTATTAATTGTAGCTATTTAATAAAACGTAATTAAAATAAAAAATTTCTTTCTAAGTAGGAATTGACTTTAAAAAACATTTTTATATAATACTTGTTTTACTTTAGTTATGTAGACAAGTATATATTCCGTATATATTGTTAAGTTATAATGAGTATTGTTCACCTTTTTTTTTTTTTTTTAGCTCATTGCACCTAAGCCACTAGGTGGACTGCACCTTGAAAATACAAGTAGTAGCCCGTACACTGGAAAAATCTGCCTACCCCTGGCATAGCAACATTTTTTAAAATTTTTAGCATAGGGATTACGTTTTGGGGGTTCATCTACGTGTTTTTTAAATTGTAACCCCTTTCCCTTATAAAGAGACCTGTGTGGGCCACTGATTTTTTCTACTGATTATATTTCTTCCGGCAAGCTAGTGTAAATTTCCTGAGATTCGCTGATGCAGGCAGATTAAGAATTGAAGTGAATTTATCTTCTGTTATTTAAGAATGAATTGATAATTGTAAATTACTTTTCTTAATGTAATCTAAAAGAAAAACTGAATGAGTAATTTTACATATGAACTGGAGTTATATTTTCGCTTTCTGTTTAGAAGCTGACGCTGATTGAAATAATATATATTATATATTAAGTCTAGATTTATAAACTTAGACAAGAATTGGATTTCATATTTTTTTCCTATTTATAATTAGTTGAGATTTGTTTCCTATGAGTTAAGATTAACTTTTGCTTCATCTTTTGAGCTGAAAGACTGCATTATAGTGGTTTGAATTTTTTCTTAAAAAAAAGGCTTAGTTCTGTTTGTAAGCAAAATAAAATAAAAACATGTCTGCCAATTTTTTTTTTTTTGTTAAAATACAAACTAAAACTTTTGGAAACAGTTGGAAAACTTTATGGAAAACACATTATCAAAGAATATCTTGAAGCATTCCTTAGGTTGTTAGTCCTTGGGGGTTTGAGCAAAGATCAGCCATAGTAACGACGACACAATTTTATTAATACTTTTACTTAATCAACCAACACAATTAAAGGTAAGGAGAATGCACTCAATAATAAACCCGGAAGAGCAATCTCATAGGCTTAGTGCTACCAACATATAAATAAAAGTACTTAACTGAATACTGGAGCGCTCTCGACTCCTACACGCTTGAATTCTCTTTAAATATCTTGCTTAACTATACGACCGACCTCCGATCGTAATCTTGTTCACAGTTTAATCTCAACTTTTAACCGTCAACTATCAACCATCGACCATCCTCTCGTACTCTAATGCCAATGTTTAAATAAAAGTATTCATTTGCCTAAATCTCGTCTTCTTCACCGAGAAAAGTTTTTAACTGAACTTAAAAACAATAATTTTACCTAAGAGGATTAGAGAAAGATTCAAGGATAGACTCGTTATAATCTGAAACTGTGGGGGGGGGGGAGAAGATATGTTTAGATCATTGGTCTTTATTAAGAGCCTATATCATTCGTTTTGCCGGAATGAATAATAGACTGTTCCTTCATAAAAATTACGAAGATTCGCAGAATTCTTCAAGAAAAGTATGACTTATTCCATATATTTTGATTATTATCACACTAATTTTCATTATTATAAACTTAAAGAACATCCATTAAGTTTAGAACTATAAAATACAGCTTTTTTTTATTCATAATTCCTTATGAGTTCAAAAGAGCATAACATTTCAGTTTAAATAGAGGCGAACAATTTCACTACGTGAACAAACTTAATTATCTTTATTAAAGTTTCTTAACTTTCTTTCCATAATTTATTTACTGCGGTTTTAAAAAAAAACTAACTTCAAACAGCAGTGATATGAAGCGAATTTTATTCTTTTCTGTGAATGAAACTGGAATGACTTTTATCCTTTTCAAAGATATGATTCATTTGCAAATTAAAACATTTTACAATTTTTGAAATATCTTTGAGTCTAATTAATTTGTCCAATGAGTTATTTAATTAAATTACTTTGCGATAGTTTGACGGTTTTAGATCATTCCATTTTCAAGATTGTGTAATATTTCTAATCATTTAAAAGTATCGTCACAGAAAGATGCTAAAATTAGCTTTCGAATTAAAATTTCACAAAGCAATCTAGAAATTATTTTTATTTTTTTTTTTTTTTTTTCATAATTATTTACCATACAAAATGACATTTTTCTATTGATAAAACTTCAGACGATATTTAAATATAAAATTACCTTAAATATTCTGTTATATAAATATAAAATATTTAAAAAAGGAAGAAGTATTAATTGATAATTTAAATTAAAAAGCTAATAAATTAATTAACATTTAATTTTTATATCTAATTAGTTAATTAAATCCATGGTTCTTTATTAATTATTTAATTTCATGTATTTATACATGAGCATTTTCTTTGTCAGCAAACGATAATTTTTTTTCTTGTTAGCCTTTTTTTTCTTTTTTTTTTTTTCGTATTCCACAAGATTAAATATTTATTCAAAATTAAAAAGTTTCTTCATGCCGTCTTATGTATGAAGTAAAGAGCGTGTTTATGGAGAAAAACTTTGTCATCACATTCAAACCTGCTTTCCACAATATTTCAAGAGAGGGAAAAGTTCTTCAGAAATAATTCGACGTTAGTTAAAGTATGAAAATTTTATTATATTTTGTTTATATTAAACTATAAACAAAACGCAGGTTAAAATATGAGCATTTAAAGTAACCTTAGAAATGCCGAAATTTAGGTGGAAAAAAAATAATTTAACTAAAAGTTACAATTTAAAAAAATTTTTTTTTTTCAATTTGATGTTTTTGAAATTCAAATTTTGTTCAATTTTCGTCATTTTCTAAGAAATCATCGCCTCGTTTAATGCTTTAGTGTTCTACAAAAAGATGAGAAATTTAGAACAATTTACACACGGAAAAAAGTTATTCGGCATTTTTGTTTTGGAAGCTAGAAATTTAAAAATACCTTACTTTGTAGACAGATAGCAAAGTTTTCTGTAATCAATGATTCTTTTCTCTAAATTCCCTATTAAAAACTGTATCTGTAACTTATATAAAAACTCGGTTAAGTCTTCTTATTTTAGCAGTTTAAATTTTTGAAATTAATATCGATTCTGATTTGCACACTTTTTAAAACGAACATTATTTAAATAATCTATACGATGTAAAAATCATAATTTATTCTTTCTGATATTTATTGAAGTCTAGGCTCTATCAGAAATCTTTAGAAATTTCATATTCAATTCTCATTTAATTGCTAAAGGCTTAGAAATAACTAAGTATGTTTACTTTATTCAGTCTACTTTTTTAAAGTACAATTATTTAATTCAGCATTTAAGTTATCAATATCCGTATCTAGCCGACTGGATGGTGTATTTGGTTTGTACACCCAAGGTTATGGGTTCGACCCTAGCCCAAGTCAGTAGAATTTCATGATGCAGAAAATCGACAGCGTCCATGTCGTAAGATTATGTGGCATGTTAAAGATCCTAGAGTGCTTATTTGGCTTGGGTGTTTTCAGCAAAATTAAATTCCTTGTGCCATTTTCCGCATCTTCAAGGCTCAGATGCCTCCTTCTAGGGAGGAATCTGGGTGTAACATTACGGCGATTGGTATTCCACCAATATGGTGCCGCACTTTTAAGTGATACCAACTCCAGGAGAATATACTGGTTCTGCAAAGGTAAATACCAATCCACGCAGCCCCATTGGAAACAAAATTTTAAAAAATATCTACAGTGGGCCACAAAAGTGTTCGTAGACTTGCAGTTTCTTCAAAAATCTAATGTTTTTGACTAATAAAAATTAATGTATTGTAATTATAATTTTGTTATGATATCTGCAACTTGTTCTCAATAGAATTACATAATTAATTTTTTAAAAATAGTATAACTATTTTTTATAAAAATTAATAACCGAAAAGCTACTAAAAAATTACGCCACAAAAGTCTTCGTACACTTAACAAAAATCTAACTTAGCTTTAAATATTGTATTTCTTTCTCAATTTAGTACTTAGTAGTATATCTTTTAGTGTCCACAACAACTTTTAAGCGTCTTGGTATAGATTTAATCAGTTTTTTGTAATTTCTGCATCGACTTTCCTCCATTCTTCTGTGATTATTGTTTTTACTTCACATTTTGTGTTTATTTGTCACGTTTTCTTTTTTTTACATCAAAACTCACCAAATATGTTCTACTAGGCTAAATAAAGTGATTGAGAAGGTGTTTTCATAATTTGGGGACAGTTATAGAGACACCTGTGGCGTACATTGATAGCAGTGAGCTTGGTGTCATTACCCAATTAAAAAATTAAGTCGTCTCCAATATCCAAATTTCGGGCGGATAATTTAAAATTTCTCTTTAAAATATTTTGATAATTCACTATATCATCAAAAAATAATCAAATTACCTAATTCTGACGCCAATTTACACCCCCACGCCAGAACACCTTTACTTCCATGCTGAAGTATGGAGGTGGAGGAGTTCTTGTTCTACATAAATTCATGGGATTAAACTCCTTATTTTTTCATTTACAAGCTATTATAGGCCCATCGGAACCAAAAATGTTGAATTATCTGCTATCCCAATCAATTTTCTGTCAATTTTGAATTTTCTGAAACTTAATCCCAAGAACCTAGTTGGATCAATAAAACATGGAGATGGAAGTGTTCTTGCGTGGAGGTGTAAATCAGAATTAGGTAATTTGGTATTTTTTGTTGATATTGTGAATCATGAGCTCTATTTAAATATTTTAAAGATAAATTTTAAATTATCCGACCGAAATTTGGATGTTTGAGACGACTTCATTTTTTAACAGGATAATGACGCCAAGCACACTGCTCTCAATGTACGCCACTGGTGTCTCTATAACAATCTCCAAATTATGAAAATACCTCCTCGATCACTTTATTTAGCCTGGTAGAACATATTTGGTGAGATTTTAATGTAAAAAAAAATAATAATAACACAAAATGTGAAGTAAAAACAATAATCACAGAAGAATGGAGGAAAATCGATGCTGAAACTACAAAAAACTGATTAAATCTATACCAAGACACTTAAAAGTTGTTGTGGACACTAAAAGATATCCTACTAAGTACTAAATTCAGAAAGAAATACAATATTTAAAGCTAAGTTGAGATTTTTGTTAAGTATACGAAGACTTTTGTGGCGTAATTTTTTATAGTAGCTTTTCCATTATTAATTTTTTTAAAAAAATATTTATACTATTTTTAAAAAAATTAACTATGTCATTCTATTAAGAACAAGTTGCAGATATAAAAAATAATAACTACATTATATTAATTTTTATTAGTCGATAACAGTAAATTTTATAAGAAATTGCAAGTGTACGAACACTTTTGTGTCCCACTGTATATCACTCAGAAAGCTAGTTCCACTATTCAATAAACTTTAACGAAATTAATAATTTGAGCTGTTTGAAGTGAAGGTTTTTTTTTGTATGGAATATCTATAAACTAATCAATAAAATTATCTATGATAACTCTAGTAATTTGCTGTGACACGTAGAATTAATATTAGAAGCCTTTATCAAAACATTTTTATTCTCAAATTTTTACAATCGAAAATTAATTAATGCATTTTATCCAGATAAAAAAGTAATTTATTAAGAAACAAAAATTAAAAAAATGTCGGAAGGTTATTATATAATGTAAAATGCAGCTAATGTACCATTAAAAAGTAGTTATATCAGAATAATGAAAAGGGATTTCAAAAAGTTAGATATATTTATAACTTCATTACAAAGGCTTAAAACATGGACATTAAAATCGCATTAATTTTATTCTTCGTGTGGTTAGCTTTTCTTTTCTTTCAAACTTTTTTATTTCAACATTTTATATATATAATTAAGATGTTTTATTTTGTTTTTCTCCTCAGAAATAATTCAGGAGAGGTTTATTTTTTCAAAGAAAAGAAATCTGATGTGTGATTTCTCAGGCAGAATCTGAATGAATGAATATTAACGTCGCACTGTTCAGCCACTCGATGGCTTTTGGCAACTGACGTCGCCATTTTGAACCATGGTCAAGTGACGAGGATGAAACCTGAGATGGCGTCCTCCTCTCCTAACTACCACGCAACACCAACGGGAGGACTTTTGAGTTATCGATAGATTTAACGTGCATCACTCCCCTACACGGTGGGTCTTCAGCAGTACTAGGCTCGAACTCATGACACGCCGGACACGAGTCAGATACCTTGACCACTAGGCTACGGCGGCCTCCAGGCAGAATCTGAAATTGAATGATTGCTTATGAATATTGCATTTCCCAGCATTGTGAGGATTATTGGCGGTGGATCTCGTATTTTTGAACTATAGTCATGTGAAGAAAACAACACTTGAGCTATGGCATCCCATTCTCCAAGCTTCCTCACCACGCCATGACCACGGTAGTCTAGAGGTTATGGTCACGAACTCGTGACTCGTCATAGATTCGAATCTCGAGCCATTGAAGGCCCGCCGGGTAGAGGGTCTGATGCATGATAAAAGGTTCGAGGCTCGAAATCCTCATTTTAGGGTGGGGTGGTTGTTTGGAGAGGGGGATGCCACATCAGGTGTCGTCCTCGTTACTTGGCCGAGGCTCAAAATTACGAGTTTCGTTGCTTTATAGTGCTATATTGATGAACTCTCACTCCACAACACGCCAATGTGATAACTTTGAGACTCGCCAGATTTCATGTGCATCAAGTCCTCTACGCGGTTATTTAATTATATCTCAAAAAAGAGTACATGATGGGTTTTTTGTTACATTTTTAAATTAGAAAGCATTCTAATGAAACGAAATTACGAATCCTTTTTTTTTTTCAGATATATAACCATGTTACTTACAAATAACGTAATAATATGGTTCTTAAAAAAAGAAAACTTATTCCTTCTGAACATGAACTTACTTATTCAATTTTTACTACTAATTCACCCTCTCCCTATATATATAGATATATATATATATATACTAGCTGGTATACCCGTTCTTCGCACGGGTGAACTGAAAAATTAAACAATACAGATTGAAGAATAAAGAAGTTTTTAATGAGTTAATTTTACGTGAATTGCAAATTCAACAAAAAAAGTTTTTTGCATATCTCAGCTGAACAAAAAAAGAAAAAAGAAAGAAAAAAAAACACCTTTGTTAAATTTTAAGTCTGTAGATCTCATAGAGCTCATAAAAAGGATATTTTTTTTTAATTTATAACTCCCCGTAGCTCTCTTGAGGGTCGATTTTTAAAAATACCTTCCTAAGCTGATCTCTGCTCAGCCAAGTAACACATTATTACAAATTTTGTATAATGAACGCTTAAAATAGTATAAATAATTGATATATATCTGAAAGTACGTTAATATTACTTTTTGTTGTATTTATTTTATGTTAAAATTGTAATATTCGCAAGCAACATAGTTTCTTACTTTATAAGGGTGATTCAATGAAAAACATAGCGAAATGTTGGCGATAGAGTCAAGTGGCAAATGTTTAGCTACTTTCATAGTTTGAGCTTTATTAGAGCTTTGGGAAAGATTAGACTTACGCTTTAGCGGCATAATTCTTAGTAGGTACTTTTTCTACACTTCCAAAAAAGTACAGTGGCCGCGGTAGCCGAGTGGCCAAGGTATCGGATCGGGGCTGGCCTTGTCACGAGTTCGAGACTAGTACCACTAAAGACCCACCGTGATGCTTTTTTTTTAATCTCTACATTGAAAATTAAGGAATATACAAAAACAAAATATTCAACTTT
>BMAV01005186.1:738504-761795 GCA_019973955.1 Trichonephila inaurata madagascariensis
ATAAGAGTGTCATTATAAAAAATTATTCAAAATACGTAAAGAAAAAAAGAAAGTTATACCAAACAAAATTTATGTCTTTCTTATTAACAGAAACAAAATTTTCAAATAAAAGATAAGAACTTAAAATTAATCTACTTATTGCAACATGGCACTTATGGCATTTTGAATTACATTTCTATACATTTTTCACGCAGACCATTCTTATTTTGGTATTTTTTTTACACATACATTTGACGAATCCTTCGCCGCTTTCATTGGAATGAGTAATAGCAACTGACAGAAGAAGAATATCATGGTCAGGAATATTTTTAATTCTAAGCAAGTTCTTAGGGCTCAAAGTAAATACTGATTTCGCATATACTTATTGTAAAATTCCTGCACAAGTTTCAAGTCGATAGAAACCATCTTTCCCACTCGTTGCAAGTGCCAATATATTGGCATTCAGAAAAAATCACAAATTTCACAACAATGCCTTTCCTTAAATAATTTTTCTGTTTTTTTCTGGAAAGGTTCATAAAAGTGGATGTACAGTTCAATATCATAAAATGCAATGTTTTTGTGTATTTGGCTGAAAGTTCTTTCAGAAATCTGTAATATTCTTCGTGTCCAGAGTAGTCAAATGAGATTCATGAAGCACGTAAAATAACTCAGAATCCGCAACTTTAATACTGTATAGCTTCCTAAAAAACCTATTTATCCCCGTAGATCGGTTTCATAATTTTACTACGCCTGCGGAGGGGTAGGACGTTTGCTGCACAGGAAAAAAACCATGTTTTATTGAACAAGTTTAAGTAAAATTGAGTATTTTGACACTCCCGAACAAACCACAATGTGCAACTGACAAATTCTGAACCTGAGGCACACATTAAAAATTTTGTGCCTTGCTCCACAATATTCGAAACGAATCGGAGATGTATTTTATACTTTGCCAGTTTCTCATTAGGCATTCTATAGAATGCCTAGGCAATGTGTGAAATAAGAATCATTTCATACATTGCCGGCTAGTTTTAGGCATTCTATACAATGCCTAGGCATTGTATAGAATGCCGGATTTCATACTTGGCCGGTATAACATATATACATATAACATAATCACAATATTAAGTGGCAAAGTGTCGAAAGCGGTTTTCCATTTTCCTTTCTATATATGGTGTAGGACTATTATTTTTGTTTGTTACTATTTATTCATTAATTAAATTTAAATATTCCAATAAAATAGTATAGTAAAAAACACAATCACATTCTCAGAAATTAGGCCACCCCAGGTGGGATTCGAAACCACGACCGGATAAGAAGTCCAACGCGCTATACATTGCGCTACAGGGACGCAACGAACGATTTTCCTTTTTATATATGGTGTTGGACTATTATTTTTGTTACTATTTATTCATAAGTTAAATAGAATTACTGAATTAATATTTGAAAAAAATGTATTAGCATCAAGTGTCATCCACTACAAGTTTAAAAAAATGTAATTGAATTTGAGTGGATGAATAAAAAGTATTTTATTAGCGATTGAAAATTTGAACAAGATATAAATATATATATATATTTAGGGAAAGTGTTAACTAATAGTAGTAAATGAAAAAAATAGATAAAATCCAGATAAATATTTTGTGAAGAACAGCTACATAAATAGTAAATGTGCTTAATGGAATCCAAATAATTAAATAGCAAGATAATTAATAACAATATATATAGAAAAACTCTTGGACGTTTCACAAAGTATTTCATAATTTAGCTTAAAACCCAATTAGTTGCTGTAACTGTATTAAAAAAATTGATATTTTTTACAAATTTCTTTTTTCTTTACTTAGATATATCCATGGAACTAATGATTCCTATGCTATCTTCAAATATTCTAGGTCAATGATACATCACGTTAGAGAAATTAGTCAGATTTAGGACAGATAAAATGGACAAAAAAGATCGTGTTTGCCTTCAATAAAAATTCTGACTACAATTAAATTATTAAAAACTATTCTCATAGGAGAGTAGACTTCTAAAATAAATACTTATCTAGTAAACTGAAGAAAAAAAATTGGAAATTTATCAAATTAATTAATAAATTAATAGAATATCTTTAAGTAAAGAGATACTTTTAATATCTGTATAGCTCGTTTTCTTTTATCTTAAGATATGCATTAAAAATTTAATTTATTTTTTTTATTTTTATTCGGATCACAGCATACTTTTGAATTTTTCAATCAATTAATTATTTTATATTATCGTCATCTTTTCTAAAAGGGTAATTTATATATCATCTTTCTCTTATTAATTTTTATTTTCTTTCAAAATTGTATGATTTAAAAATAAAGATCAGACGATAAATTAAACTAAAAACGATCAATAATTCCGTTTGATATTGAAAAATTATTACAAAATGCTGATAAACTGTGAATGATGTTTACATATTAAACACAAAAGAAAAGAAATAAAATATTTTATTTAAATAAATGTGAAACGAGTTTCGTCTGCACTTTAAGCATTTGTAAATAAATTTTTTGTAAAAGTCTACAGAGTAACATATTCGCTTAAGTTATTTCATTAAACAATTTTCGTGAATTATTGAATTCAGATATTCTGAATTATTCATTTTGTATATATATTTTCTTTTTTTTAATTCTCGAGAACATTTTTATTATTAATCAATGTGAACATGAGTCATTTACTTCCAGATTCTTTAACCTGATTGGAATTTTAATGTATTGCAATTAAGGGTATTCTTATAAGATTGCTTAAATGTTTTTTCAAACTCCTTAAAACATGTAAAGAATTAGAAGAGTTCAGTTACTTTTTACTCGTTATAATTTCCCGCAATATTCTTCCAATTCTTTCAGAATAATACATGTTTATTATTTTTTTTTCTTTCTAAATTTAACTTTTTTTTTCCTTTTGACGATTAGATGAAACATTAGCGGATTATACAAATGATGCAAATAATTTTACTTCAATATTTATCTAAAATATATTAAAACTAACTCTTTTTTCAAGTCTTTTATTCTCCATTTTAAAATTTTAATTTTATTAAATTAATAGTATTAATAATAGAAACACAATTTCTACTCTCTCTCTATATATATAAGGGAAAGTTATATAAACGTCTCACTATAAAACAACACGAGGGCTATTGACGACGGATCTCGTAAATTGAAACGTGTGACGAGGTGTCACCTGATCTGGCACTCCTCTCCTAACTACCTCACCACACCAGCAAGAGGACATTGTCTCAACAGATTTAACATGCTTCCACCCTCCCACAAAGCCAGTCTCCAGTGGCACCAAGGCTCAAACCCTTGACGCGGCTCTGTGCGTGCGTGTGCGTTTAACATTAGCTTCAGTAATCGACTGAACACTAAAAATGTTGCAATCTGTAGAGTTGTACGCTGTCTCTGGAGGGCAATTTTTTTTTTTTTTACATTTCCCGTATGTATTAAAATTCTGCGTTTCTTGAATTATTGCAGATAATAACATAGGATTTCAGTATCAATGATTTTATGAAAAACATTAAAAACCTTTTGTTATATACGTAAGACACCTAAATTTGTTCCGCATAATATTTTTGTACATGATTTTGAAATAATTATGGCCCAAAAAAATAATATGGCATTTCTTTTTTTTTCTTTCTTTTTTTTTTTTACATTCCTATTTTCACCTAATATAAATTATGATCGCTCACTGTTCCGTGAAACGACGAGGAGGAAATTCATTCAAGGCCTGATAATGTAATTTTAGAAGGCTTTACGCATGATGAAAATTTAAAAAATTGATTGGAAAAACGTTGATTCACATGTAGAACGCGCCCTTCCAGCAAATTCCAGTAGGCAACTCAAAATTACGACAAAGAGTCGTTTGGCAATCCTGATAGGGACGCTGCATGGAATACCTTACGTTCTAGAAAATTCCAGGCATGTTACATATCCTCTCAACAGCTACAAATATTCGAGCGATTAGGTCTTCAACTGAACGCGAAGTGCGTCTAGTACACCAAAAACTCTTTATATAACCCAAGAAAAAGTCCATGCACTTTCGAATACATGATATGGTATAACCTTTCAATAAAATATTTTCTGTCTAACTCATATGTTGCCGTTCCGTCTACAGTAGAGCGTCGTTTATCTGAACGTTTGTTATCCTAAACGTCAAACATCCGGACTCATTTTTACCGCTCTAAAAACAGAGCCTGGAAAATGCATAGAATAAGCTGTGGCCAGATTTAGAAGGCGTAAAATATTTCAATGACGACTACAGGGAGGAGATTACCGACTTTGTCCAATCGATCCCAGGATTTCAAGAATTCGATGAAGATGTAGAAATCTGGATGTCATGCGATGCAGAAGACTGGATTTCAAATGGTAAATGATGACGAGATTCTGACTTCCGTGCTAGAAGAAATCGACCCTGTTGACGATGAAACACAGGAAGACGAGGACAACAACAGCAACGAAAGTAGCAAGGATACATCAAATGCTGACGCGTTTTCTGCGTTAGAGATAGCTATGGAGTGGTACGAACAACAATCAGAGTGCTGTCCTACTCAACGACTACTGCTCAAGAGAATCAGAGACATTGCAGCGGAAAAACGAAGGTGTACAAATGGTACAGCAAAAAATAAATATCTTCCACATTAAAGGTAAAATTGCGACATTCTGCACCTATTTTGCTTTTTCTTCAAGCACGTTTTCCGCATGTGATAATTTTGAATATTCGTATAGTGTCCGGTTTCATATACTGCATGCATCGCAATCGGTTTTCGGTTATCCAAAGAATAGCGTATCTGAACGGTGTCTGGTCCTAATTGATTCGGATAAACGACGTTCAACTGTATTTTTCTCTGCTTCTTTGCTCCATAGCTCGCAACTACAGTATTTATAACCCTGCATTCCTATGTGATTCCGAGTCATCTCTGTACCCCTTACATATTCTGCTAATTTGTCGGTGTAGTAGCGAATCATCCTTATATAAATATTTTACCCTTATATGAATAAAATAAAATTTTAAATATCTTAAGTCACGAAAAGGTTTAAAAAACTAGAGAAAATATTTAAGAAACTAAAAGATTTTTATCCAAAGAATACAAACATTCTTTAGTTCATTTTTAGAAAATTCGAGATTTTTAACTCAATGCAAAATATTCCTTTAAATGTACTAATAAAAAGTTCTGACACCAACGCAAAATTTTTGAACGATTATTAAGTAGGTAATAATTATTTGAATATGAAGTGATATCAAAAAACAAAGTAGAATTAGTAGCTGTAACAAGCAAATAACAACGATTTTTTTTAAGTCTCAATAAATTACAAAACATTTTTAAAATGGCTTTTTAACATTTATAAAATATTAGAAATTTTTTTAATATCAAATGCAATGATGTACCTAAACATGTTTAAATATTTTTTTAAGATATATTCTTCTAAGGATCTATGTCTGGGAGGAGGAAGGGGGGTCCCTAAAAAGATCATATAGTTCTGAGGGCTCTGCGAATCGACAAAATTTGAAGACCACTCACTCCCTTGGAGTTTTTCTAGGTTAGTAATTTTATAGTTTAGTAGTTAAAATTTTCAGAGAAAAAATCTCTCTACCGTTGATATTGAAGTAATTTTAATATCCTCAAACTTTTCAGAACTGAATTTATTCCCTAATTTTAGCATAAAAATTGCTCAGTATTTTAATTTACCACTTATATTTTGAAATAAGTAATGATTTTTATTAATTATATTCAGTTCTGCATGTATTCATTTACTTAGCTTTAAATAAATGTATGCATGTATACACTTATAAATTAGAATCTGATTTATTTATATGGTTATATAATCAACCATTTACAGTCACGGGCTCAGCTTAATTGAAAACTCACCTGTTTAGATTAATTCGACATTTATACGAAGAAAAAGAACAGAATTGTGTGTGTCTAAATAGACATCTTAATTCTAAATAAGTTTGCAGATGGTATTAAATCCAAACTTAGATACTGATCATAAAATGAACTACTTTAGAGGAACAATAGTGATTTTTATTTTCCATAAGAATAAAGCATGTAAGTGACTTTAATATGAAAGTAGGAAACTATTTCCTAGATATAGCTTTCAATATATTATTCAAAACATTGTGAGACGGAAATCACGTTTTGGTGGAATATAATTCATATATATAAATCCTTAAGCTTTTATAATCCTTATAATGAAATACTTCTGTTTAAGCTCACGTTTTCTGAAAATATGTTTTCTTGAAGATAAAATCCTCTCTCCAATGCTTTCCTGAATTTAACCTAAAATAAATATATTGCATGACGTCATTGTTCCAAAAACACCGAAGCATAAATTTCTCATGCGGTGATCTCTCGAATTAGAATATTTTCATTCTTGATTTGGGAATTCTTTTAAGAAAGTCTTTAAAAATAAACAAACAAAAAAATGTATGCAGTCAACCAACGGAAAGCTTAAGCCGTTTAAAACTTCATCGAATGTTTCATTTATTTTTAACACGCTTTTTATAAGTTTCAATTGTATATAATGGAATCTTGGACTCGATTTTTACCCACTTTAAAAGGTCAGATTAATTCGAAATTTTGCACACTTGTCAAGGACCAATGATAATACAATAATTTTATAACTTTGTTCCATTGTCCTGATTAGGATCCTCAAAAATAAGGATTTCAAGATTTGGCGACTAATTCATTATATCGTTTCCAGATTTGGAAACTAATTGCATATACCATTTTATAGAAACCATTTTTGCACAAAACTCATTCTTATAGAAACTCTACTCCTTAAACAGAACAAGTCTACCAAATTTCAAGTCTGTAGGTCTAATAGACCCAAAACGGGAATATATTTATATATAACGCCCCTTAAGTTCTCGCGATAAAATTTGGGCGTCGATATTCACAAAATCCCTTTAGTATCGGATCTCTACTACATGAAAAAAAAACATGCCTACTAAGTTTCAAGTCGGTATGTCTAATAGTTCCGAAGATATTGTGATGAATGAGTCGCTTTTCTTTTTTTATGGATATAGATTACGACCAGCACGTGACCTTCAATTTCTTTCATTACGTTTTGCCTATTTAAATAAAAAAATAACCCCCCTTTTTTCATTTCCAAGGATTATCATTCATTAACATGAATAACAAGAAGTGTTCTTCTATTAAGCTAGATTTAAAAAAAATCGCGATTCTCTTTAATTCTGTTTGTATAGCCGTCTATTTGACGTAACAAAGTACAAGGTAAAAGAAAAAATTGGAAATACGAGGAAGATTTCTGTCTTCCTTTTTGACTCGATTTAAGTCATGGTGGGGTAAAAATATCTCAGTGTCTGGATAAATTTAACGACATTTAATACTTTTGTATCCATTTATTAGAAAAGTCAATGAAGGGGATGTCTTGTTTCATTTATTTATTTTCTTGATTCTTGTCTCATGCGTATTTCGTTTTTCTCATTTTATTTTTAATAGCATTTCCTTAAAATGAATCTTTTAAAGGAAAACTGAATACTTAAATTTATCTTTTTTCCGACTACGTTCGGAACCGTGATTTTACAAAAGCGTATAAATGGATAATATGTATGATATTTAGTGTCACTTAGATTAGAAAATGTATATAAAATTGTTTTAAGAATAGTATTACAATAAAAGATTAATTATTTTTCATATTTTGACAAAAAAATGAACATAGAATGACCCATTTTCAAAATATTCTCCTTTTGTGAAAAATGCTTCTATTATAATAATATTTTGCTTGTATATAGCTCAGACCTTTGTACAGAGGCTCAACTAGAATTTTTGAAATATATAACGTAGAAGTGGGTTTATCCATGTTTTACGACAATAGAGGGGAGCAATTTTAAGAAAAAAACGCCGATAATTATTTCAATGGGTTGTAACTCTGAAAATAATGTGATTATTTTCAAAAATCATAGTTGAGCCTCTGTACAGAGGTCTGAGATATATACAGGCAAAGTATTATTATAATAGAAGCATTTTTCACAAAGGGAGAACATTTTGAAAAAAGGTTATTCTGTTAATTTTTTGCCGAAATATTGTATTTAAGTAAATTTTTTTTGTCAAAATGTGTGTCCTTAAAACAACTTTATACATGTATTCTAATCTGCAACAACTGATGTATTAGCAACAACAAGTATTCTGAGGGAAAAGCTTAGCAGCATTTCAATTTTTTAACAAACAACTATATGAGGTAAAGTATTGCACGTTAATAGGCAAAAATAGCAACAAAAGTTTATCTTTGAAAAATGATATTTGTACAGTCGGACTTCTATTTAACGAATCTAATTTTCGAATTTCTCTATTTCGTGAACTTTTTCCTGGTACCAAGAACCATTTTACGATTTTCTTCGTAAAATAACCTCCAAAAAGCGAAGTACATTTTCTATTTAACGAACTTTTTTTTGTGTGAATCTTTTTTTTTCTCCCTATTTTGAAAATATATCTGGACCTTCGTATGATAAAATCATTTGAAACAATTCGACGTGGATTAAAGTGTGGAGAAAATACGCCTGACGTTTTTGGTGCATTGCAAATATACGAGATGCAATACGAGAGAAAAAAATTTTTCAAACACACACACAAATTTAACAGACATTACCAGTAATTAAATTTAAGAACGTTTTAATATAGATTTAAAATTACTGGTTATAAAACAACGTATGCTTAAAATTACTTACAGGCTTAAAATTAGAGAGAAAATTATTTTTTTAAAGTCGAAAATACAACGTATTTCTGGAAAATGTTTTTTTTTTCTTTGTAGATTTTGTTTTGATAGGTTAGATATATTAAATACATATTTATTTACAAAAGAGAGAGAGATTTACAATTTTATTATCAATTAATTTTTCATCATTTAAAGATATATCTTAACGTAAAAATAAACAGCATAAAATATAACTATTTCTTCAACAAAAATAAAAAAAATTATAATGTACATATATTATGTTTTTTTTAAAAAATATTTATTAAAATAATAAATAGACAACATAAAATATAAGTATTTTCCATCGTTAGAGTTAAATAAAAAGGAAAATAAAAATTATAATGCAAACCTTGCACCGCTCTGTTTTCATATTGCAAAATCAGGGGTATAATTTGTGACTTTCAATTTGACCCGATTCTAAGCATTCAGTTGTTAAACAATTTCTTTGTCGATTCGAAATTTTTTTCTTACGTGGAAAGATTTTTTACTTAGGTACATAGAACCAAAAGCAGAAATCAGAGAATATGTAATTTTCTCTCTTCAAACAATTAAATCTCTCCAGCAATGACACTCTCAATAATTTATAAAATACAGTCGGACCTCTATATAACAAAGTAGCTAAATCCCGGGAAAAAGTTCGTTTTTTGGAAAATTCGTTATATAGAGGTTCATCTTTTAATATATACTTTATAAACCACATAAAACAAATTTTAAATTCATAAACACAATATATTAAAAAAAGTAATTATTCGCTCCTTTTTTTAAATTAATATATGCTTATTTTATATATCTTATCCATCAAAAAAGAAAGAAAAACTGTAAGGAAAACAAGAAAAAAGAATTCACTGTTTCAATATTAAGAAAATATTTTTATACTAAAATTAATGGATTTTAAGGACATTTTATAATTTAAAGCATACAAGTAATATGAAGCATACATTATTTTATAATTAGAACACGGGATAACTCCACTGAGGATGAAAGAGGATATCGAAGATGTTTCTAGTGAACTGGTCAATGGGGGTTAAAGGTTGCACTTCTTGGATGAAACGTCCAGAACTCTATTGCTCTCGGCGATTTAAGATCTAATAAAACCAGTTCTCTAAAGATTTATAACCACCATAAAATGTGTTAAAGAAAGAATAACTTGAAATTTTTTCAGCTTGTTATATACAAAATGCACTTTGCTATAGAGAGGTTAGTTTATGAAGAAAATCGTGAAATGTTCAAGGTTCCAGGGAAAAGTTCGCTGTATAGAAAAATTCGCTATATCGAGGTTCGTTATATAGAGGTTCGACTGTAGTTGTAAATTCATCTTTAGAGTTATCTTTCAGATTTTTTCGTAATTCTGAAGATATTCATCAAATAAAGCCAATTACAAATTTATCTACTTCCATCCACTCAAAAATTGACAAATGTGTAGAGTATTACAGAGTATCACTCAGTATTGTACCAAAAGTGCCACATGTGGCACGTGTGTCATGGGTTGCCGACCCCTAATATATAGTGTTTATGTGTTTAAAATTTGTTTTATGTGGTTTATAAAATACATTGAAAGATGAATTGCTATTCAACGAATTTTCCCCATAACGAACTTTTTTTCGGGATTTGGTGACTTCATTAAAACTGTCCGATTGTATTATATTTCATGAACCGAAGGATCTCTGACTTAAGCCATATTTATTTAATATAACTTTTTTTTTATGCAGACATAAAATAACTAACCCTTTTTATGTTTACAAAAATATCTTAAATACTTGCTTATATTATTCCGTCGACCATGAACACACAGCCGCCAAACATGCGCCACTCATTTTGTAGGTCAACAACCCCTAATGCCATTAAAAAAATAATAAATGAACCATTTGGTTTATTAGTCTGCAACATCTGGCGACAATTTTTATTAGATGTAAAAAATGGTCAGCGGTTATGCACAAATACGATATTACGAAAAAATATTATAAATAGATGATATTAATAATTTGATCTTAAAAAAAGAATATTTTCCGTTTTTTTTTTTTAGTTAAAATAGTAAGAAATTATAACCTTTTTAAAAAAAAAGTAATACTAACATTAAAAATAAATGCTCTACAATAATTTATATCTATGCATAGAGAGGATTTTTATTCTGAAATAGAATTACTTAATGTATTTTAAAATTTTGCAACTGATTCTGTTAAAATATCTTGCTCGAGAATTTTTGAAACTGGCTAAATCTTTTAATATGTATTTTACAAATCCTATCTCATATCCTCTAGTGGCACCTCGCAACACGATTTAGGGGTCGCTTTCACACAAAACCCGTTTTCAGTGGATCTTTACCCAACAAAAGAAATAGTTTTGCCAAATTTCAAGTCTAAAAAATTTCATTTTGATCAAGCAGTTGCTATAGTAGCATCAACAAATGTGGTGCTGCCGTTAGAAAAGGGTTTGACGAATATCACCAATAATTAATCAACTACACTTATTCACGTGGCCAGCACTTAGCAGTTATCAATTATCAATTAACCGTCGATCAATTCCGCCAAAATCAAAGAACATTGCCAATTCAAAAACAATGTCGCCAAATGCTATCGTTCGAATATTCAAAGGAATGGAATGGCATATAGTGACAATTGGTGACGTGTGTTGCCAGATAAGAAAAATTTCCAAATCTACATTATTAAAATTCGAAGGTAAACAAACGTATCTATCTATGCGGCCGACTTTGGAACTAGGTGTGTCTTCTCACGAACCGCACGACTTTTTTTCCACGTATCGAACATTTCAAAAAATGCTCACAATTCTAATTCAACATTTAATACAGTTTTAAAATTTTGTAATTTATAAAAATTTCTACTTTTTCAACATACGACTATTTTTTAAAAATATACATTTTCGTTTCCGGGGCCTAAAAAGTTGCAAAGTGAATGAGTGAATGTTAAACTGTTCACTTACTCGAGAGTTCTGACAGCGAGAGGGGAAGGGGAATTTCCATGCCAATATGTTATGCATTTAAAAATGTTCGTGCAACGCCGGGGGGAAATAAACCTGTCTGACAAGGAAAAGAAGCGGAAAAATTTCGAAACAGGGAATTTTAAAGTTATACTCTCGGTAAAAGCCCGAGCAACGCCGAGTTAAGCGGAGGTGGGGGGGGGGGGCCATTTTGAAAAAGAGTATTAGAAGTGCTGATTTTGTGAAGGAAAGGGAAAATTTATAAAAGTAGAGAAAGCCCGTGCAACGCCGGGCCATGCAGCTGGTATTTTAGAAGTTCCCTTATCAAAAATAGCAATCTTCAGAATAAACGTGATAACAGAAATGCGGAAGAGAATTGAATCTTATTCTAGACTGCCAAAATCTAGAAGTCTTGTTAGAAAAATTTGTACACTTAAAGGAATTAGTTCTAAATTTGTTAGTGTAATTTTAATACTTCTCACACATGAAATTAATATGATGATCACAAAATTATAGAGCTTCATAAAGTTATTATCAGCTGATGACTGCGGACAAGTAAATGTAGTTTTGTCAAGAATAGGGGTCTTCAGCCCGCATTTGAATTTGAAGCAATTTCAAAAACAAAAAAATTGCCTTGTCTATTTTTTGTCATGGGGGAAAAAAACGTTTTTTTATTATTTTTTATTAACTTGCTTTCTTGTTTTTCCGGACGGAATTTTGTAATTGGTTTTAAACTAATTTCCCGATGAGCTAGAGACTTGAAATTTGGACCATAGCTCAGAAGTGAATGACAATGCATGAAAATGTGAAAAAAGAAGTTACCCAGGCCCCCGAAGAGACGGGCCCCGAGTTCGACAGGGGCCCTGTAACTCCGGAGCGTACACGAATTTACATGAACAAAGACCACCTGTCGATAGCCTGGATCGAGTTGCGTCTACGTATTCAATTTCGTGGCTCTGGGGGTCAAAGAGAGGATCCAGGTTAATATGTTTTTTTTTATTAACTTGCTTTCTTGTCTATCTGTCCGGGTGGAATTTTGTAATTGATTTTAAACTAACTCCCCGATGAGATAGAAACTTGAAACTTGGACCATAGCTCAGAAGGGGATGGCAATGCATGAAAATGCAAAAAAAGTTCTAGTCACGAACCCGGGCCCCCGAAGACGCTTGTATGTTTGTCCTTGTGGAATTTTGTAATTGATTTTAACCTAACTTCCCGATGAGCTAGAGATTTGAAATTTGGACCATAGCTCAGAAGTGAATGACAATGCATGAAAATGTGAAAAATGACGAAGGAAACGAAAAGGAGGAGAGAAAGATGAAGAAAACGAAAAAGACGAAAACAAAAATTATGCTTTTCAGTCCGTTATAAAAACATGGTATATTAAAAAAAATTTTAGATAATGTACTTGTTCTTTTTGTTTTGTTATTTTCTGTTTTCTGATACTTGAAACCTTTTACTGATGCGTTTGATATCCCTCTGAGATAAAATTTTCTGAAACTGACGAATTTTTTAAAAATATCCCTATTTTTAAAATAATTTTAAATTTAAAAAATCTGATTTTACGCATAGAATCTCAGAAATTTTCGGGAAAAAAAAAGTTGATTCTTATCTTTAACAGGTTTGCAAAGTACTTTGACTTCCATTTAACTTTTTTGAAACCGATATACACTAGAACCTGTTTTTGTGTGTATGGTCCTTTTTTATGCGATTTTATTTTTGTGTGACATTTTTTTATGCGATATATGAATTTGAACGGTTTTGGTGCTGCTGCAATGTTTTCTATCACAATGTACATACATACACTTCAGAAGCTCTGTTCATTGGTTATAAAAAGTTTTCCGACAATGCTCGTTCTAATGCTTTCTCTCAAGCACATTAGCAGCACGCACTTGATTGAAGACGAAACTTTCAATGACAGTGACATAATCAATATTTTGATAGATTATGAAAACGGATATGAAAAATCGGATTCTTTGAGAGCGGATACAATACATGCTGGGATCCAGATTTTCAACAAAGCGGAAAAGCATTTTCTCAAAATAGATACCAATTCCGAAGGAATTTGAAATTCCAAAAAAGAGCTTCGATCATGTATGTCTGGTTATCGTGACGCTCACAAACAACTGACCAATCGACTGTCGTCACAAAAACTTTTAACTTATTTTATGAGGTCAAAAAATAAATCAGTTAAAATTGTATCTTCAAGTGACGAAAGCGATTTTGAACTAATTCATCACAGAAATGCTCGCTTTGGATTACGATGAGTAGCAGTGAATTATGTATGAGTATTCTGTGTGAAAATTTCTCCATGTATACAATGAGAAATTAAATGTTTTTAAAATGTTTCCATGCGGATTTTAATTATTTATTTTGCTTGTATACTTTCCCATAAATTTCGTAAATAATTGACTTATTTCTTAAGTGTGACTTTTTTTATGCGGTTCCTCTCCACTGCAAAAAAAAAAAAAAAGGTTTTCTGTAGTATGTCGACAAAGTTGTTAGTTATATGTAAGTATTTATGAAATTTTGGAAAATTTTTTTATGCGGTTCCTATCTACCCCACAAAAACAAGTTTTACTGTATACAAGTACAAATCTGTATAAAAACCATCCCTTTCCTAAAAATCAGTTGTATATAGTCTTGTAAAACAACCTCTTTTTTTAACACGCTTTTATAAGTTTCACTTGTATGTAATGGAATCTTTGGACTCGATTTTTACCCACTTTAAAAGGTCAGATTACTTCGAAATTTTGCACACTTGTCAAGGACCGATGACAATACAATAATTTCAAAATTTTACTCCATTGTCCTGATCAGAATGTCAAAAATAATGATTTTAAGGATTTACGGGATTTGGCGACTATTCATCATATTTCCAGATATGGCGACTAATTGCATATACCATTTCCAAATTTGGCGACTAATTCCATACTCCATTTCCAAATCTGGCGACTAATTCCAGATATGGCGCGACAAAAAGACCATACCCCTTAAAAAGGAGCAACCTTAAAAATGAAAACGCTTGTTATTTTTTCAAATAAAGCAAAGTGTTCTTCATATGAGATAGGGGGGGGGGGAAGACTGGTTGCAAATGAATAAAAATAATTTATGTTCTAACTGCTAAATATTTTATTTTTATTTTTATAAAGCAATACGTTTAGAAGTGATGATGCGAATTGACATTACAGCAATACTTTTAAAAGGTGATAAATTTATGTTCTAACTGCTAAATATTTTTTTATTTAGATAAAGTAATGTGTTTAAAAGTTATAATACGAATTAACATTACAGCAATACGTTTGAAAGGTGATATAATACGATTGACATTTAATATTTCTTCTTAACACACTTTTATTAGTTAGATCTAAACAGGCTTTTATTGTAGATCGAACTAAAAAATGAAAAATAAATTATAGTTTAAAAAAAAAAACTCTTTAAAAAACACTCTTTTCTAGAGAATCGAACTAAAAAGTAAAAAAATAATTCTTAATATGTAAGAATAAAATGATCAACGAGAAAATTAATGTCATTGTGGTAAAAGCGTGGGGTGCTTTGTACTACGTTTTTACACTAACTCAGCATTTCGGAATAGAAATAGTAAGAAATTATAACAGTTAATATAGAGCACCCCACGCTTTTATCCCAACGACATTAATTTTCTCGTTATTCATTTTATTCTTATATTAAGAATTATTTTTTTACTTTTGAGTTCAATTCACTATAAAAGCATGTTTTTTAGTTGTTTTTTTAAAAAAAACTCTAATTTATTTCTTATAGATTTCAGTAGAAAATCGAATTTTATATGAACATTTTGATGTGTTGCAACAGGATAGAGTATTTTTATTATTATTAATTTAAAGTATTTTTATTTGAATTTTTTAAAATTAATTTAAAGTATTTGTATTAGTATTTTAACTAATTTAAAGTATTTGTATTAGTATTTTAACTATAATTTAAAGTATTTTATTGTTATTACTATTATTAATATTAATTTAAGAGTATTTTATTGTTATTATTATTATTAATATTAATTTAAGAGTAGTAGTATTAATAATTACTATTTTTTGTATATGTTTATATGATTCAATATTCCAAGTTCTTAAACACACAGTCGGACCCCGATTTAATGAATTCATCGGGACCGAGCATTTTATTCAATAATTCGGGGTTATTTGTTATATCGGGGGTCCAAAACAAAATACAAATTTCTTGCAGAGTTACCTTTTGGAAATTCTACCCCCTATTAATTTAAGAGTATTATTATTATTAATTAATATTTTTTGCATATGTTTATGATATGGTTCAATATTCCAAGTTCTTAAACACACAGTCGGACCTTGATTTAAGAAATTCATCGGGACCGAACATTTTGTTCGATAATTCGGGGTTATTCGTTATATCGGGGGTCCAGAACAAAATACAAATTTCTGGCAGTTACCTTTTGGAAATTCTACCCCCTAGTTGTTGTTGTGCATTTCATCCTGGTGTACATACGAAAGACGAGAGATACACGCGAACAGAAACATACAAAACAATCACAGAAGAATATAGACTTTATTATAAACGATGATTCCAGCATAGAACAGAAGGGGCGCACTGCTTTTCATTCGAAAAGGGAGTCCATTTCAGGTGAAAGTCCGACTTCTTTTCCCGAAGATACATCCCCGCCTTATTCGGGATTCGAACCCGAGCTCACTCTATTACAAGTCGAGTGTCATAACCACCAAACTGGCTGGGCGACGAAGCCCCCTAGTCCAGAAAAATATAAAAAATGTCGGTGTTTTAGGTAATCTTTCTCTGTGTGATATATCACAAAAAAGATAACTTAAGAACAATCACGTTGATGAACCTTTATCGAAATTACAAAAATTAAATTAAGGGTTAATATAAAAAAAGATTTGAAATGGACTTCATATGCAGGAATAATCAAAATCAATTTTAATCATTAGTGTAAACATGAAGAGTTTCATAATAAGGTTTTTCCGGTTATTATTCGTAAAAATATTTTTCGCGACACTTCGAATCTTAATTCCAACATTATGATATTTTGACAAGATTGTTCTCGCACTGAGCCACAGAAATAAAAATATCTTCGATAATTCTTAATTTGGATGGAATAGGAAATGATACTTTGGGTAAAGCTTTATTAAAATGTTATAAAAAAAAATGTTGACTGGAGTGCAACACGTGACAGCTACCGGAGGCTCCCCTCCTCCACCTGCACACGTGTATGTGGCTTTTTGTGTAAATGGCTCTTTGATACCTTAGTGATCTTGTTTTTATTACAACTTGGCTCTTTTCATCCAAAGTTTTCCGACTGTTGTACCAGTGGAACTGTTTACGGTGGTATTCTCAATCGCTAGTTAACCTCGGGTTATCCCCGAACCGGAGGTAACTCGCAGATTGTGTGTGTGTGGCGAAACATCATTATTCTCAATTGCGGATCGCGCAAAATCCACGGATTATTCATCCAAAGCTATAACCCGCCGATTTCGGAGGGTAACTCGCGGATTTCGATCACGCGAATCCGTTCATCTGACGATGTACACAGTAAATTAGGGGTTCCTCCACCAGTTTTAAATATTTCTACTTTATCGGAGCTTCTTTTTTTTTTGTGACTCCTTTTTCATGTTTTTAAATTTGTTTTGAAGCTGCCGCCGACTTCGTTCACATAGGCTGGCTGCATTGAAATCCACCGTCAAACTATCCCATGCTCTTCTTTTTTTCTTGTTAAAAACTGCGTTGGTAATTTTGCAGTTTATTACACATTTATATTTTTCTACAAGATTTAATAACAATTCCATCTCCTGAACTGAAAAGTTGCTTTTCGACATAGCAAAACAAAACAAGAGAAATACGTCAAACAAAAAAGCGTGTTAAAACTGATCGAATGTGTCGCGCCAAGATACAACATAAAATGTAAGCAATATGTCACGTGATTATCAGTGTCCAATCACAACGACTGTAACATCTTGCCCACGCATAACTCGCGGATTCGGTAATCGTCAGTTCGAGAATAATACGAAAGGAGAATTATCCGCGAGTTATCGGCGAGCGAGGGTTACCCCAAATCCGTGAGTTTTCTTTTCAATAACTCGCTATTGAGAATACCACCGTTAGAGAACCATTTCTATTTATTTATTTACTCAATGCCCGTGCTTGGTTTCTTGATCATTTGATGCCAAGCCTCCCAATACCGACTGACGACATCGTCAGTTGGGTATTTATCGAATCCAGTGCATTGGAACAGGTGGTCGCCCTCCATTCTAGCATGGCCACAGAGCGGGCAGACCTCGTCACCATCCAGGCTAGGCCAGTGGAGGTATAATCCCAAAAAGTCATGCCTGGTGGTTAGTCGAAAGCGGGCAACAGTCTCAATTCTCTCTAGGTGCCTCGGGATTGGACCTACAGTGGCCAGGGTTTCCCATGGTTTTCCAAAGCTGTTGGTTTTGGGGGTCACGGCGGAATATTTGTCAATGTATGTGGAAATAATGCTCTTTGCTGTTCTGAGGGTCAAGGGGACTCGCGGTTGAGACGATTCAACTCTCTGCTTGGCGTTTTGGTCTCATTGCCGGGGATCCCAACATGACTTGGAAATCAATGTAAGGCCACAGTCCAACCATAGAATCATTTCTGGAATGATGTAAAGCTTGTTTATAATGACTGTGATTTGCACTTCTGTAAATAATCTATTACGATATTTCTATGTGTATGTACGTTAATTTGTTATCGTGTAGTCACATGTTTATCTTTGTCCATTAATATATCTGCTATTATTCTCATAATAGGAGTCGACCGGCAATTTTTCCTCTACACAAATCTGTAAAAATATATAGTCGAACCTCCATATAAGGAATCTATATTCAATGAATTTTATTTAGCGAACTTTTTCCTGAAACCAAGAACATTTTACTATATTACATTTTACTCCAAATAGTGAAGTGCATTTTCCATATAACGAACTTTTTCTCTTGTACTTCGAGTGGGCCCCCCCCTGCTTTTAAAACAATTCAGGATATATTTTTTTAAAATTATTCTCTCTTTTAGAACATTTTAGGATGATTAATGACTTAGGACTGCTGTTACAAGGTACCTAACGTACGTAGAACAATGAAATATGGCCATAATTTTTCAAACAAAAAACTCAAATTGAACTATAACAGGTTTTATCAATAATAAAATTTAGACACGCTTGGGGTAGTGTATGCTAAAAATTAGTGGTTATAAAATAATGTTCATTTAAAATTAATCGTAGGCTTAAAATTACAAAATGTTGTTATAAAATCTATTAGTTTTAATATAAAATTATTTTTTTAAAGTTGAAAATACAGGACTATTTCCTTCTTTTTTTTTTTCCTTGCAGATTTCTTTTTGGTGGGTAAGATATACAAAATGAATAGATATTAATTTTCAAAAAAGGGTAAATTATTACTTTTTTAAAATAATATTTAATGTTTTTGAATTTAAAATTTATTTTAAGTGTTTTTTAAAGTATATCAAAAGATGAATCTGCATTTAACGAATTTTTTTTAGGGATAAAACGACTTCGTTGAATAGAGGTCCGACTGTGTATTGATTCATTAAAATATTTTCTATGATTAAAAAAAAAAGACCACAAGAGGAAAATATAGCCATGCAAAATATATGTACACAATGTACTTTTTTCAATTCCTACTATATATATATATTAGCTCTCACTCTTTATATATTTATTTATTTGATGGAATTTTCAATCGTTAATAAAATACATTTTAAAGCGCTCAATTGAGCTGAAATTTTATATACATGATTATTTTGGATGACAATACAATAATTTAATTACAATTAATAAAAAATAATTGATTAAAACTAATTATTTAAAGAATTACAAATACACACACAGCCACGTTGGCATTTTTGGCGACTTAGCGACCCTTTTGGCGAATTGTGTCAAAACTTGAAAAAGTTTTTTCTCACACGTATTAAAAAATTCACTTGAACTGAAATTTTATATACACGATTGTTTTGGATGACAATACGATACTTAATGATCATTAATAAAAATTAATTAAGACTTAATGTTGTGATTCTTTCATATGTATATACATATTTATATTAATTTTAACTTTTTAATAAAAAGTAGCTAAAATAAAATTTTTCTTTGTTGATCTAAGCAGGAA
Source organism: Trichonephila inaurata madagascariensis (assembly GCA_019973955.1). NCBI lineage: Eukaryota > Metazoa > Arthropoda > Arachnida > Araneae > Nephilidae > Trichonephila > Trichonephila inaurata. The sequence goes on from BMAV01005186.1 coordinate 758,306, forward strand.
TTGACTTAAAACTTTTTTTTTATATTACTTGTTTAAGCAATGTTTACCAAAAATGAAACATTTTTTACTTCACTTCAAAAGAAAATTTAAACCAATACAACAGAAAAACATTTTAGTGGAGAAAGCTTTATATATGATGCCCTTTCCTAAACAATTGCTAATCAAATGCCTTATTTCAAAATAAATTTGGACAGATATAACAAATGAAATATGTTATTATTGTAGAGAAATTTCATAGGACTTAATTTTCTAAGCAATATCGGTTGTCAAATGCTAGAATTTTTATCTTACTTTTAATACAAACTTGGATTAATTTAACAAATAAAAATAAAATATTTCCCTTTATAAAGAAAATAAACCACCACTAAAATAATTTTTTTAGTAATTTTTATAATTGATATGTTAGACATAATTTAAATATTGTTACGTAGATCCGGATTCGAGGATTTTATGCAAAACACAAAGAAAATACAGTTCTTTAACAGCGATGCAAATTTATTATCAAAAATCCAATCCTTTAAATGCAGGATTCAGCAGCAATATTCACAGAGTAAATCCCCGAAGGTGTTCACACCTTCAACAGCAATCAAACGCAATCACCAGTGTTTAAAAATACACGTAAGTAAAAGATTATTCACAAGCATAGCCGAGCTAATCGCTAGTCAAAACAATCCTCACTTATTCGCTGGATAAAATCAGACTCACGGCTGGCACTCCGATTTATAGGAGTGGCAGAAACTTCCAGAAATATAACCGCTCGTGTCATCGAGCGTGACGTTAATAGAGAGATCCACTACTGTCTAGAAGAATCCAGAGGGTTCCGAACTCGCCAACATGGTCGCCAATGACGACAAATTGGTCGCCAAATTGGCCACCATTTTAATCGCCAAAAATGATGCCAACTTGGCTCTACCGCCAAAATTTCGCCAAGTTCTCATTGAATCGCCATTATAACGTAAGGGGCAGCATTGCTTGTGAATAGTACAATTTTAACATGAAATAAATATAACATAGAATAATATAAATGCATTAAACACCCAAATATACAAATTATTTACTCTATTTACACAAAATTCGTAACAATATTAAGCTTTCAAATTATTTTTCCCTCAGTTTTAAAAAATGTTTAGAACATAATATATCCGACAATATAAACTCTTTCATTACCTGTGAAATAGCTCTCTTTTTGTTACTCAAACATAACCTCCCCGAACAACATATTCAGCATATACAACTAATTCAAAAGGAAGTATTTAACGCTTCATATCAATTCAATAATTTCTGATGCTTGCAATAAATTATATTTCATTAGCAGCAATATAACATCTCCAACGGAAGATTTTCAGAACTGATCATTTTTACCTATGCAACAATTTTGATTGTAATCATGTATGTATTTTTAATGACATTTCTAATTTACTTTACAAGATTCAAATTCTTAACACATTATAAACCTGACACAGCAATAGGATCTCATCAACAAAATTAGAAAGTCTAAAGGCCCTATTACACATGCATATTTGGAGCAACGGCTTAGGACATTTTTTCACCCAGCTGAGGGTGAAGGGTTATCGTAAACAAAACGATATGCTCTGACGTCAACTCCACATTGAAAAATTACTCGCTAATTTTTCTGCTTCGGAAAACGAGCATCCAATATTATTTCTTTTATTTCGCTCGTGATTTTGTTGATGAACGTAAGCAGAAATAGAGCACCATTCTGTTTAAAATATTATACTAAATTACTTATACTTAAATTATTATAAAGTTATACTTAAATTATTATACTTAAATTATTATAAAGTTGTTTGGAGCCATTGCTGTGGCAAATAGGGAGAAATGGTTCAGAATTGGTTGGAAAATTGCTCCAAACGTGTAAGTGTGATAAGGCCTCAAGGACAGCCCCAGACTCAATACTCTCAATACTTGGAGAATAGTACTTTACAAAACTGTTGAATAATTCCCTCGCTGCTAGCCCCCCCCCCCTCCCCCACACACAAAAGAATAAAATACATTCCTAGCAATATTTGAAAATAACGAAGCATAAGATAAAGCGAAATCCATATTTCAAGCAAACTTTAAAAATACACGTGAACGACTTAGAGCAAATTCTTAAAATAACGCGTAAGCAACATTTTAAATTTTGTGAAACAACGGATTACAAAAACACCACATTTTCTCTAAGCCAGTGATTCCCAAAGTGGTCTATATAGACCCCCAGGGGTCTATGACGACCTGTAAGGGGACCACGCCAGCGAAAAAATAATTTAGCGGTCCACGAGATGTAAATAGGGGTCTATAATAGTGGCTCACATTAAACCGGATCACACACACATGACTTTAATCTTTAAAAAAAAAAATTGATCTAGTAGAAACCAGATTTTACCAATTTAACTGATTTATTTACTAAATTTAGTGAGGTTAATTTGTGGTTACTAGGTGACAGCATACATTTTATTAAAACAAGAACCATTTCAGCATTTCTTTCCAGAATTAAATTAATGAAATATAATATTGGACGTCGCAAATTTTCTCAGTTTGTCACAGATGATCTATCAAAACATTTTAACCTGCGTTCAACATTTAAATGCCCTATACTCAGATTTTGAAACTAGGTTTGAGATTGCTTTTTTTTTATAGTAATACCACAGTAGACAATGAGAATTCATATAATCACATTAAAAAAAATATATCATATTACAGTAGGCACTCTAACGATCTTATAATAAAGTTTAGAAATAGATGTCAGCAATTTTAGCTTTAAAAAGATGTACATGTTATTTGTCGCAAATTATGGAATATCCTGAGAAAGTTTTTAATTGCTTATCCTAGTGAGAGGGATTTTCAATTAATTTGCCAATCTCAAAAACAGAAAAAGAGAGGAGGGGTGGGAGGAACTGGACACTTACTAACAAAGGAGATTTAGGGTTAAACCTGACTAGATTGATATTAAATATTGAAATATTAGCCCAGAGGTTAAGGTATCGGATCATGGCAGGCATGTCATGAGTTCGAGCCCAGTACCACTAAAGACCGGCCGTGTAGGGTAGCGATGCACGTTAAATCTGTCGAGAGCTCAAACGTCCTACCGTTGGTGTGGTAGTTAGGAGAGGGGTGTGCCTGCTCAAGTGTCATCCTCGTCACTTGACCACGGCTCAAAATTAAGAGGTCCGTCGCCAAAAGCCCTCCTGTAGCTTAACAGTGCGACGTTAATATTCACTCACTCACCCCAAGAGACAAGGGGAAAGATTCCCGAAATTTCCCTCTTTTTTAAAACAGCTATCCTTACTTTCATACGAAAATCAAAAAAAAAAATAATAATAATTTTGAAATCGGACAAACAGTTTATTTCACCAAAACACAAGGTATATCTTTATATATATATAAATCTTATATGCATGTGTATGTGACTGAACTTCTCCTAAACGGCTGGACCGATTTTAATGAAATTTTTTGCTTGGGTTCAAGTGGATTCGAGAATGGTTTAGAT
>BMAV01005186.1:766795-806111 GCA_019973955.1 Trichonephila inaurata madagascariensis
GGCTGTTAAGACTGTTGCATTTAATTGAACTAACAGCGTCTTGTAATGTTGTGCAACTCTTCTTCCATATCTTTTGCAACAAGAGCTTGCCGATGAATCATACAGTGATTAAATACCATATGAGGCGCACTTTCTGGATTAAGCCTCTGAGATCTTTGTTCGAACCTGTTAATGCTGCAGCACCATCAGTACAAACCGCAACACAGTTTGCCCAGGTAAGGGACTTTGCTTCAAAATATTCATTTATTACTTCGAATATTTTTTCTCCAGTTGTTTTTCCTTCCAAACTTTTGCAACATAAAAACGTTTCTGTTATATCTTCATTCAAAATAAATTTAACGTAAATATTTAGTTGTGACATTTTAGTAATATCGGTAGTCTCGTCCAGTTGTAAAGCAAATACAGATGAATTTTGCATGCGTTTTATGATTTCTGACTATATTCGGAAATCCGCCGAGACATGGTATCTCTTGATAATGGTATTGTTTTTAGTTCATTTCCATATTTATCACCATGCATAATTGATGTCATCGTAGTTGATACAGGAAGGATAAGGGATTCTCCAATTGTATGGGATTTCATTTTTTTTCCTATTAGACAAGAAACTTCTAAAGAAGTTCGTAATGCTTTCTGAGGTATTGTTGTAAATTTCTTTGGATTTGCACTTTGAATTTTCAGCTCGTCTTTGAAAAAAATCGGCATGCTTATTTTGAAGTTCTTTATGTTGTTTCCAGATACCTTTTTAATTTAGCTGGTTTCTTGCTCTCATTTGCTAATTTTTCGTTGCAAATGACACATATCGGGTGTTCTTCATCATCAACAACACAAAATGTAAAACCATACTTAATAAATTCCTCATTGTATTTTCTTATTTTTTTAGATGGGGCATTTAGTTCAGAATTTTGAGACTCCTCATCAGTATTTGTTCGTTTGTTAGCTGAAGATGTACCTGGTGTACGTATTAACCATTTACACATTATGGATATAGGGGTTAAATTTTTTTAACTAAAACAAATAATAAAAAAAAAAATTATCTTTTTCGAGAAATTCAATAAAATTAACAGAGATCTTTCTCTAATGATAGCACATACCCAGTAGCGCACACAGGAATTTTTCAAGGGGGGGTCGAAAGTTCACCATTCTTGTATCATGCTCTTTTGATTTTGTCGATTTTCGGGAACAAAACAGTAAAAAAATAATTAGCATTAATTAATAAACTTAATCATTAATGACAAATGTTTAATTAAATTTTACGTAATATATACTTAGAATTATAATCAATCGGAAAAAAAATCGATGGCTTTGGGGGGGACTCAATGGAGGCAGGTTCTGTGATTTTCGCCTACTTATCTTCCCATTGTTATGAATATTAATGATAAATAACAGCTGTTGAGAAGAAAATTGGAAAATGACAAACTTTGCGTTAGATAGGTAAAAGTGAGCGACCGAAACATGTAATGAGAGCTAAAAAGTGTTAAAGGTGACAGGTATAAAAATAAGAGCTATTCTTCTTTTGAGACAACTTGGGTGGCCAAGGCCTTCTCAAGGACCCTCCTTCCGTTCCGATCTCCACTTAGCAATAGTTCTCCAATTAGTCACACTTTAAAATTCATTCTCCACACAATTTGCTTATCTCAATTTGGACCTATCCCCATTTTAGTTTCAACAGGTTCGTAATTTAAAATTCTAAATGTCAAAGGATGAGGGACCCATACGGCAGATGTGACCTGCAAACCTCAAACAACCAACCTTGATGGATTTAATGACATTGCTTCCTTAAATAGCTTATATAATTCAAAATTATGGCATTATTATTGTCTACACAATACATTCTCATTCACAGCAATCCAAGATGTTTCTATGAACCTTTCTTTTAAAAAATGGCTAGCTGTTCAGTCTAATTTAGTTACAAGTCCAAGTTCCATATCCATAGGCAAGTATGGGTCTGATGATAGTTTTATATTACGTAATTTTTGTCTTTTAATCAATCTTGACTTAAAGAAAGTTCTTATACCACAAAGACAGCAATAATACATCTTTTAATTTCAGCACCAATATCAATTAGGATGCTAATGTTTGAGCCCTGATAGGCAAAATTATCAACCACTTAAAATTTTTAGTCTGCAGATATTTAAAACCTACTGGAAAAATAAGAGCAGTCCTCTAAATATATATGTGCATTTTAATTAAAATGCCTTCACAACAAGATTTATTATAGCCACAGTTTTAAATACTTCCAAGTACTAGAAGTTTAAGAACCCCAATTATAAACTACACGTTAAATACCCTATTTATTTTCAGAAACTTATCAAAATGCAACATATTTATAACTAAACTACTTTAACTTGTATTCAGAAATCTAATTGCATAAATAAATCATTCACAGCAAAATGCTTAAATATATATATATAAAAACCAATGTTTTTTTTTAAAAAAATATTTATTGCAAATGAAGATATAATGAAGTGTCAAGAAATTGACAAAATAAAATTTACAGCTGATGTCATTGGTCAGTTAATTGTTCAACAGCACTGCAAGGCACTTTCATAATACTGATGATTTGATCTTTTCCTGAAATGAAACAAAAAATCTTAATTTCATATAAGTAGGTCTTTGTTAAGAGAAAAACTAAAATTCGATAGCAAATTCAAAACAAATACAAAAGAGAAAAGAAAAAAAAGAGAGGAAAATATTAAGAAATAGTTAATACATTCCTTTTGTAAGTACCACTTAGTATTTTTTTTAAAAAATTCCAAATTTAAAGGAAGATTTAAAAAAAATGTTAAATACCATCTCTTCAACTTTTAAAATTTCAGAAATATTGAAACTATATGTAGAGAAATATTTTAAGAAATTATCTGTATTCAATACAAACCTACCTTCCTTATTACCACTACCAAAAAGATAACAAAGAAACCATATCACTTCAAAGGCAAACTTGAGGCTGATATTACTTTAGATGAACTTTCAATATGTGTATCTGCAAGCACACAATATAAAATCTATATTATACAAGTATGATTTAAATCATACAAAAATATTTTAATTTATCAAATTTAAATCTAATAATTTTAAATTTATAGAATTTAAAAAAAATATGAAGACAGATTTGAAAACTTTTAAATAGTTTTATATTATTCTTTTTAACCTAATTAATTTCAAAAACACAGAATTTTTTCAAAACTGTTCATGAAAATCCATGACACTGTGATAGAATTTAACATAGCTGCAAGTACATTTTAGCCTAAATCTACATTTTTTGGAACATATCCCATGAATATTTATCTTTTAACATTGACTGTTAATAACTCATTTAAAAAAACTTGGATTAGTGGTGATGAACCTCATAATTTTGATCCTCAGTCAAGTGACAAGAATATCTAGTATCTAAGCTGGTCCATATTACCAACATACTTCAAAGCAATTTTTTCATACATATTCTAACAATTCAAAATAGCATTTTTAAACTTGAGATACAAATGCAGCAAAACTTTCTTTCGTTTTTCCTCTCATATTCCACATTAGTAACACTTTACCTACAATTTAAGTTCAAAGTGCCTTATAAAACAATGTCAAGTCAAAAAAGCAAGTGGATTATGTAAGGAAATCCACAAAAACCGAAAGTATAAACGTTTAATAATTCAAGCTATATCGATATTTCAAATCAACAACTAAAATTTGAATCAATTCTTAAAATGCAGAAATGTCAAAAATAACTTTATAACATTCCCTTGCTATCTTTGTATTGAAAATAGAAATAAATTTGCCAATTCATTAACACTCTTGTTTTAAAAAGAAATATTATACAAAACCTCATAGAAATACACGTTTATAAAAATATAAAACAAGAATACTTAGTTTACGATGTACATGCGTAGATGCCGACGGAAATCCGCAATTTCTTACCCGTTCCTGAAATTGGACTTTAATGGACAAACATGCAATTAAAACAAGCGAGATTGATACATTATACACTAAAGAAATTTATAACACAAATGCATTTTACAGATTAAAAGTCTTCCATTTCACAAGTGAATATTGTAAACTTTCACTCTACAATTAATCAGCTTAAAAAACTTGAGAATTTAACAATTTAATTTTGAGAATTTAATTTTTATAAAACCAGATATATGATTTTAAAAACAAGTCTAATTTTTTTATCCTCAGATTTAAAACAGCATGTAAAAATGTCCAAAGTTTATACATAAATACTATCGACAACTTTTCAGGAAAAATCTTGTGAACTCAACTATAAATCTCATACCATTATTAAAAATACTTTGCTTACAAAATATAAGTTACTTATTCTCTTTATTAATAGAAAATCCTACTTTCTGAGTTATTTAATTTCAAAGATAGGTATTTGACCGCTATAATTGAAATGCATTTGTTCTTCAAAAAGCTTAATCCCCAAAATGAGCACACAAAAAAGGATTCTATAACATCAGATCTTCATGATAGTATAACATGCATTTACAACCAATAAATGAATGTTTAATAAAAAATTATTTTCAGATATGTTTACTAATACATTTTATCAACCAAAAAAAGCAAAATCTTCAAATACAATTTAACATTATTAAAATTACCTTCTAATTACTTATCATGAAAAACATGTCTTGATATCAAGTTATTGTGGAAGCAGGCACACAGGGTACTAGATATCAATGACCTCAATTCCTCTATTACAACTAGTCACCCTGCTTAAAAATGGTTGACATTTCAAGTAGCTGAATGTATGCTCATGAAAGGGCTGTTTCTGCAAGTGAATTCCTGAAGTAGATCTACTTATTTTCTGGATGTAATACATGCACACCCTTTTCTTGGCGATTTTTGATCGCTTAATCGATATGCATTATTTCCCACACAGTAAAGCAATGCAAAAAGTTTAGAGCTAATCTTGATACAATTCTATAAATGAAGAAACCTTAAGTGCCAAGAAAATTAATGATAAAGAATGTTACAGTTATAACCATGATTTCTCAATAGATGTTGACACTGATATTGAAGTTCATGAGTCAAATGACTGGATGAAGTAATAAAACAAAAGATAATTACAGAACTAATGTGCCAGTTCCCACAGAAGAGACATTCCCAACTCTAATATTTTATGAATCAATAACTTTTATGGTGAATGTACTAATATTTACACCAAATTGATTCCAGAATATTTCTCGTAAGAACTGAACAGAAAAACGAACATTTACAGGACATAAATATTTCTGGTATTTACAAATCATTGCAAATGAAGAAAAGTGACAAATAGAAATATTCCTCACAGCTATGTCTGCCAAATGTCTTAGCTTCTTTATTCGGATGTATCAAGATTTGATCACACTCATGATTTGACAGAGCAAAAGAAAATTAAATAAACCTTAGTAAATTTTTTTAAGAATTTGTAACTGCGAAATATTGTAGAACACAGGAGAATATGTCACAATGTATGGGCAAGTAGAGCAACTCCAGTCGTTTAAAGATCAATGTCCATTTATACAGTACATGTCAAACTTGGCACAGTACGGTGTCAAGTTCTTTGCATTCATCAATTCAAGTTTTTCTACATTGGCTTATAACCTAAACAGCTATTTAAACTGAATATTTTATAAAAGCAGTGTGATTCATTTGATATAGCATAGTTTCATAATTTTGTGAGAATAAATGGTAAGGCTTATTCAATTTCATACGACCTTTTGAATAAAATTACAATGCTGAGACTATAACAGGAATTTCTATACTTTTGAATTCATGAAAGAGAAACTTTTCATTATTCAACTTTCAAAAGGTACCACTATTCTTCCTAGATATGCATATTGTTTCCAACAAAATTACAATGCAATTGATGTATCTGCAAGAAAATTTCTCTCAAAAACCTGAAATAACTCTTAATGTAACCATAATATTGGGTTGGTTTTTGTTGTAAATCAAAACATCTGGCTAGTGAGTCATTTGGATTCTTTTTGTTTCTTTAGCTGCTGTATAATATAAAAGGAGTCCTTTTTTACCGTTCATCATTTACTTGTGATATTTAAAGTGAAAAACATGTCAGTAGATAAAGTGCATTTACGACACTGCATTTTGTATGAATTCCAAAAAGGAAGCGATGCATCGGTTGCATGTAAAAATTTATGTGCGGTATTTGGAAAAGATACTGTAAATGTTCGTACTTGTTTAGATGGTTTAGCAAATTTCGTTCCGAGGATTTGAGCCTCCAAAAAAGTGATCGATCTGGACGACCATCTAAGATCGATAGTGATGCTTTGCGATCCATGTTGGAAAATAATCCATATTTAACAAGTTAAGAAATTGCAGAAGAGTTTGGCATTTATCATACAAGTGTTGCAGATCACATTAAATCTATTGGGTTTGTGTTAAAGCGAAGTGTTTGGGTTCCACATGAATTAACGGAAAAGAATTTGTCTGATCGTGTAAGAATGTGTTCGCTGCATTTAATGTGGACTGCTTTTTATTTTTATATGTAACTTCAACAAATTGTTCTCTGTTCAATTTATTATGATGAGTGGATAATAGAGCTATCTCTAAGGTTCCACGTAAATGTGTTACTGTTACTTAAGAATGTGTTCATCACATCTGATTAGACACAATGTGGAGCTGGTTTTGGACCAGCTGATTACTGGAGGTGAAAAGTGGATTCTTTACGAGAATATTAAGAGAAAAAATTTTTACTGCAAACTAGAAACATCATCAGCAACAGTTCCAAAACCAAGTATATATCAATTAAAAGTACTGATTTGGTTGTGGTGGGACAGGAAAGGTTTAGTGTACTACGAGTTGCTGAAACAGGGGAAAACTATCAACGCGGATCTGTACTGCAATCAACTGGATAAATTGAATGCAGCTATCAAAGAAAAAAGGCCAGCATTAGCGTCCAGAAAAGGAATAGTGTTCCACCACAATAATGCTCGACCGCATACTGCAATGGTGACAACAAAAACTGAATGTGTTAGGATGGGAAGTCCTTGGTCACCCATCATATTCAACTGGCATTGCACCATCTGATTACTTGTTCAGATCTCTGCAAAATTATCTAACGGAAAAAAAATTCAAGTCTTTTGAAAGTGTTTCTAAGGTAGTTGCTGACTATTTTTAACTCCAAGCACGAGAACTTCTACAAAATAGGAATTTATATGTTACCTGAAAGATGGCAACAAGTAATGGAGCATATATAATTAATATTAAACACATATTTTTATAAATGCATTCAAATATTTTCTTTAAAATACGACAGAACTTTCCCTCTAACCCAATAAATGCAAGAATTCTGCTATCCCCCCAGCATATCACTGAAATGAACTTTTGAAGAATTTGAGGTTTTAAGGGGGTCCAGCACATGAATTTTTGAAAAATTGATGTTGACCTTTTTACATTTTTTAAAAGTTCAAACATTTCTGCTTAAAATAATATACGGTATATAGAAATACGTTAATTAGAAGTATTTTTATTTATTTTTTAAAAGGAAGCCACTCTCACTGACAAATTACAAATTTCTACTTTAAAGCCTGTTTTCTCAAAATGTAATATTTTCCCTTTTATGTACCTTTTTCTCAAAAACTAATTAATGTAGGATCGTCAAATTTTCAGTGAGCATACCTTCAACATGTTTACACATTTTAATGGAAGGAATAAGATATATCTAGAGAACTGTTGTAGATAATGTATTCTTAAAACTAAATTTTAAAGAAAAAAATTTGGCATTTTTTAAAAAAATTCGGCATTTTTTAAAAAAATTCATAATTTTAATTTTTAACAAAAAGACAAATTCGTATTTTAATCGACACTGATTAAAGGATGGAACCCTTCTACTAAAAAGGCAAAAGAATAAAATAAGTGCTGAATCCCCAAATAAAACAGACTGAAAGACTCAATATATTTGTAACTGTTTATAAACATTGCACTTTAAGGCAACACAAGGGTTACTAGTGACGGACCTTATAATTCTGTTCCTCAGTCAAGTGTGGACATCTAAGTTGTGACGTCTTACTCTTCAAACTTCCATACCATGCCAAAGTGAGGACTTGGGAAACTTGACAGATGTAATGTACATCAGCCCCTCTATATGGAAGATCTTTAATGGCACCATTTTATAAAAACAACATTGACGACAAGTTCACAAAGACTACTCTGCTAGATATTTGTGAAAATTGCCAATATATTGTACAGATCATACAGCTATCTGCAGAAAGTTAAATGATGTGCAATGTTTTTTCATATGAAAAAATTATAGATACATTTCCTTTCTAAATTTTAGTGACATCAAATGTCAATAAAAGCATCCAGGTATGAAATATCTAGCACACCTATCCATGAGTTAATAGATTAGGTTTGATGAGAATTAAATCACAAGATTTTGAAGAGATTTCCATTAATTCCTATGAAACCTTCATATCAGAAAATCATTCAAAAATAAGCTGATTTATATACATTAAGCTTCTATAAACAAACCATAAAAGAAAATGAATAGCATATATTTAACAATTTCTCCCCACCCTTTTTATATATATTCTGCAAATTTAACATATTTGAAGTGCTCAAGATACAATTGAGTAAGCAATGTAAAATTGGGCAATCAGATAATCAAATCAAGATCAACACTATAAAAACAATTTTACCTTTAGGAGTAATTTCACATCTTGCACAGTAGAAAATTAAAAGGGACTGAAGAGGCTGAAATCATCCCTCTTTTAATATGTATGTTACTGTTAATGCAAAATACACAAAGAACATTTCTAAATGTTGGATATACTTTAAACGAAAAATTTCTCATGAACATTTTACACTGCATAATTAAGTTGTTATATTAGTGCATTCTCCGAAATATATTTAAAAAAAAAAAACCTTGTACCTAAAATTTAGCAAAATTCATACACAGCATGCTTTAAAAATTCTAGAATTCCAAGAAATTTTAGAACAAAGCTTTATGAAGAATCTATCGGAACTAATTTGATAACGGGGGTAATAGCGCCAAGTGCTGCTTGGCGTGATAAGAATCACGCCAAGCAGCGTTTCTTGCTGCTGGACTGAAATCCAATATGGCGGCCTAGCGGTAGTTTAATGATACACAATTTTAAAGAATTGTTTTGAAATACATTTAAATGTATTTCAAATAAAGGATATAGGAAGAGATTGAGAATAACCTAGATCAATCAATAAATAAATAATGATTAATATGTAATAAAAAGTAACATGTACTAATAATAGTATTATAAGCAGCATATAATAAGCTCATTATTTTATCGTAATTTTATGTAATATTCATATAGTACAATTATATAACGGTTATTAGAAACAATAATCATAATAAAATTAAATAGTAATTATTAAAATGAATAATCGTCGAATTGTAAAAAAATAAAAATAATGCATAAGAGAACTCGTAATACAGAACTATAAATAACATAAGAATAGCTATAAAGGAACAACAAAAATAGTTATAAATGAATAAGATATTATAATTAAATAATAATAATTATAAAGAAATAATTATAAATAAATAACAAAGTATGTAGTAATATTTATAGATAAATGCTAAAAGAACCAAAACAATTATAAGTAACGAATATTATATGATTATTACATTATGAATAAAATAATTACAAAATGTACGTTAAAATTAATTTAGAATATCATTTACAAAGTAGTGAAAGCGTGCAATATAAAACTTGCACTGTAAGTTCCTTCAACGAATTTCATCGAACAAAGAACGTAAAAAAAAAAACATTTTTAAAACGAAAATATAAATTATTTATAGCGATAATTAAAAGCACAACACTTATTCTTTTAAGAAATAATATTCTATTACTCACTCATTTTAGAAATATCCATATTCGAAAATAGCCCAGAATTACACAGAAGACGCAAATCAAAGAAAATTTATACTGAAAATGGTTAAATTTTTGAAGAAATCGTCTGAAATTAAAGGGTTACAGCGGGAAAAAATGAATAAAAGTTATTTCTAATATACATTATCCCCATGGCAACCACATCAACAGACGATAAAAATATTAAGGTAACCATATTGAAATATTATCGCCCATCTTGGCGAACATAAACAACAACTTGGCACTACTACCCCCGATATCAAATTAGCACCAATCTATCAAAACCTAACCCATAACACTGTAATATGCTGAAATTTATATAATTCAAAATATCACTACACCAGGACTCGTTCACGATTCCTTATTATTTAAAGTGCTTCAGAAAAGTATAAAGAAATACCTTAACAAATCAAAATATAATCAATATTAAAAGATAAGAGGCATTCAAAAAATACTAATAAAAACCACCCACGATACAAATTTGATATTTCCTTACATATACACTTTAAAATTTTTTACATAACCCTAGTACCGTTTTGTAAATTTGGAAATGTAAAACACTTCTATATGAATATCCCATATTTAACACTTTAAAATTAAAATGTACAACATAACTACTAGTAAATATATTTTAGATTATTTTTATTACATGCAAAATATGTTTTATCCTTGAAATTTGAGATAAACCAAATTAAGACTAGCGATCTACTTTCATATTTCCAAACAATAATTTGAACAATTTGGAAAAATGAAGGATTAACACAGTCGAGTACCGATCCAAAAATCACTCAAGCATCACTAAATATTCAAGGTGAAGTAGATTATAAAAGTATTTTGATAAAATGAAGTAACAACGTAAATCTACATGAAAATTACACAACTTTTATAAAAGAATATATGTAAATCTTTTTTATCTATCATCTTAAAATTTCAACTAATTAAAAATATCAATTTCAAATAAACTTAAACCAAACAGCAAGCGAAGCAGTTAATTTTTTTAAAAATGGAATTATCTTCCAATTTAAATTTTGTCCAAGTAAAACATAGGTGAAAAAGTATGAAAACATACTAAGCCTTCAATGCAAATATCCCCTGAATAAATTAACATAGCATATTCACTCATATTTAAATCTTTATAATGAAGTTTCATAACAGCTCATCAATACTATTCTTTTTAAGGATATTGACTAGAGCTGTATAATCGTTACTCGACTGTAAAAACATCTAGTTTAAGAGTTTATCGCACATGTCAAATATCAGGAGAGAGTCAAGGTTCCTCGAACTTGTTTGAAAAACTTACACAATTCCAAAGGGAAAAAAATAAATCACTCGATAATTACCGACATTTATTTTATTGAAATCTATAATGATAAAGAAATTACAGAATGATGCTTTTAACAAATTATTCAACACGATACGTGAGCCTTCAAATTTTCACGTTCTGATGCTTTGACGATACGAAACAGTCTCACCAATGATATAATTAATACAATGTGTAGAAAACATAACCGACAACCACTTTAGTTTTTAAACAAATAAAAAAAGAAGTCTTCATTGCATCCATGTCCAACGGGTCTGTGCTTGATCGTACTCGCGAAATCCAACCGCCAGAACCACGCGACCGGCCTGCTTCTTTTAAAACACCGGAGCGCGACGTGTGGTAGGTGTAAGACGTCCCGACGCAAAAGTGCTTTAAAGAAAAATGGAAAGTTTTGTTTAGAGATTCAGTAAAAAAAACTCGGAAATACAGGTCAATATACATTAGCTATAAAGCTCGTAAGATTAAACTGTATATAAGTTTTAAAACGGCTCTATTCTTACAAGCGAATTTAAAAAAAAAAAAAGATTACAGAACAAAGGAGCCGAAGATACCCAAAATACCGTTACCGTTCACAGTGAAATAAATTTCTTACTAAAATAATTGATAAATTTTAAATTAAAAGTAAGAACAAAGCTAAAAAGTTACTTACGGATCTTGGGTGAAGTCATATCTGAAAAATATAATGGTTTTATCAGAAACTGAAAACTTGAAAATTATTATGTACTTAACAAGCAAAGCAAAAATGAAAATCTTTTTATACAACTATAATCAAAATTAGATGACCTAGTTACATAAAATTACATATATTGAACAATTCTCAAACATTCATTTTACAGCAAATCAAAAATATTTAACATGACTTTTGACAATTGAATTTTTAATACATAAAAAAACAAGTTAATATAACATTATAAAAATGAAAATAATGTTTTAAAAAATAAATTTTGTTTTATCAGCATTCTGTAACACAAAATTACTTAAATACTTCATTGAAATCTTTGACCAAATAGGATGTAATCTTAAGACTAAACATTTGAAAATTATTTAAGTTGCATAACCTATTTATTTGAATTCTATGTAATCAAAACTATTGATGAGTAGATAATGAAAAATAACTTAGTTTTAATCAATCACGTTGAATTTTTCTCAAGTTTTACCTACGCACACAACCAATTTAAATTTACATTGTGGGACAAATGGGCAAGCATAACACTATCCAAGATCTCCACAAAAGATTCTTTATCTACTGATAAAATTCAGAGTGCAAACTTTCAAATTGTTAAATACTTCATCAGCAGTGGTCAAGCAAATTTGAATTGGAATGTCCTGTCAAAAGCTTCCAAAAAAGCCACCTGAACCTTTGTTATTTATAATGCATTCTCTTATTGTTTTACTACATAGTTACTTGCACGTATATGCTTTAAACCATATTACTCCTCACCTAATAGTTTAGTATATCCTAGATTATTTTTACTTAAAAAAAAAATTTAGAAGTATATTATACTGAAGAACATTTATTTACCTGCTAGGCAACTGTGAAGCACTAGGTGGAGATCGTCTTGCATATCCATATGAATCATATGGTCGTCGATAATACATGTAATTCTCTTGCTGAGGAGCAGCCATGGGTGGTGGTCGACGTTCATATGGATCTGGATAGGGTCTCATTCGATCAACAAAGCTACGTTGCTCTCCAAAAGACCTATCAGCACCAAAAGGTCTATCCATTCCACCAAATCGAGGAAATCTTTCACCATAACCTGCAGTTGGATATCCAACAGGTGGTCCAGCATTTCGAACAGCAGGATTTCGTGGGCATTCCTTTGACCAATGACCTTGACGACCACATCGGTAACACTGACCTTTGCCTCCCATTCCAGGCCTCTGACGAACCTTACTATGAGAAATCTAGAAAAAGTAAACTTGGGATTAAAATAGTATTGACTTTCAGTTACATAATTTTTTTACATTCTTAAAATAAACCAGAATAAAAATTTTTAAAAAAATTAAGATTTAAATAACTTACAACTAAATTACAAAAACCCAAAAAGATCTCCATGTCAGACATTCAATAAAATGAAAAATTATATCAAATTACATGACATTTTAAAGATTTCTCAAAATTATAAGTACAAAATATGTGTGGCTATTGATTTACCAGTTAAAAGCATTAGGTATATACAGCTTGCTTTAAAGCTGATTATGTTAACTATTTAATACATTTATAAAATCACCTATAAAATAACATACCTCTACAGATATTTTTGAACCACAAAAATCAATATTATTCAAAGCATCAATAGCCATTTTTGCTGCCTCTTCCGAAGACATGTGCTAAAATCATAAATAGAAGATTTAGTTTCAAATAAAAATCAGATTTTACAAAACTAATATAAATCAAAAATATATTTTAAGAACCTACCATATTAATTCAAATCTAAGCTGCACCCCAAATTCTCAACATTTTTGTGAAAAATAAAAAATAGAGTAAAATAGTTTATTGATATCCAATATTTATGATTAAAATTTTTTTAAATATGTAGATGAACCTTTAATTGCTCTAACTATTAGTATCATATTCGATGTTTCCCATCCATAATGAATTTCTCCCCTTTAACTCAAAGCCACACCTAATTTTCAGCAGCATTAACACTGGAAAAAAGTGCCACTTAGATTCAAATAAATACAGAGTAATTAAACTAAATTATTTATGGAAATAAAAAAATTTTCAATAAAACTTACAACAAATGCATAGTTTTTCACAATATCACACTCCCTTACTTCACCATATTTTTCAAACATTTCCTGCAATTCCCCACTGTCTGCATTTTCTGGCAAATTGCCAACGTAAATTTTTGTAGTACGCTGAAATAAAAGTATTAAATGAAACATATGCTTGATATCCACAAAATCAATTTTTTTTAAAAAGAAAAAAACATTTATTACCATGGTAAACTTGAAGGAATATTCTTTGTTTCTAGAAAAGAAAAGTTTTTTTAATACAATATTTGAAAAGTTCAGTAATCAAATACAACATTACAATGAAAAAAATTATTCCAAATTTGTTTTGTTTAATGATAAACATGTACCAAAAACTTTGAATGTCATTTTAAGTTTAATCGCCACAGAAAACAAGTGATGTTTTTAAATTAGCCAGGGTTACTTACGTATTATCACAATCGCCAACTTTATTAATAACTATCGCAAACTTCATTAATAACTAGCCAAATTGGCAACCATGTGCTTCGTTTCATATAATACCGCCAACAGGTTGCGATAATGCGCAAGTACCAGCGTGATAAGGATCACGCCAAGCAGCGTTTCTTGTTGCTGGACTGAAATCTAATATGGCGGCCTAGCGGTAGTTTAATGATACACAATTTTAAAGAAATGTTTTGAAATACATTTAAATGTATTTGAAATAAAGGATATAGGAAGAGATTGAGAATAACCTAGATCAATAAATAAATAATGATTAATATGTAATAAAAAGTAACATGTACTAATAATAGTATTATAAGCAGCATATAATAAGCTCATAATATTATTTTATCGTAATTTTATGTAATATTCATATAGTACGATTATATAACGGTTATTAGAAACAATAATCATAATATAATTAAATAATAATATTATTAAAAAGAATAATCGTCGAATTGTAAAAAAATAAAAATAATGTATAAGAACTCGTAATACAGAACTATAAATAAATAACAAAATAGCTATAAATAAACAATAGTTATAAATGAATAAGATAATTATAATTAAATAATAATTATAAATAATAATAAATAATTATAATTAAATAATAATTATAAATAAATGCTAAAAGAAACAATTATAAGTAACGAATATTATGATTATTACACATAGTAATTACATAATGTATGTTAAAATTAATTTAGAATATCAATTACAAAGTAGTTAAAGCGTGCAATATGAAACTTGCACTGTAAGTTCCTTCAACGAATTTCATTGAACAAAGAACGTAAAAAAAACATTTTTAAAACGAAAATAAATTATTTATAGCGATAATTAAAAGCACAACACTTATTCTTTTAAGAAAAAAATATTCTAAAACTCACTCATTTTAGAAACATCCATATTCGAAAGTAGCCCATAATTAAAACAGAAGACGCAAATAGAAAAATTAAACTGAAAATGGTTAAGTTTTTAAAGATATCTGAAATTAAAGGGTTATAGCGGGAAAAAATGAATAAAAGTTATTTCTAATATACGTTATCCTCATGGCAACCACATGACAGACGATGAAAATATTGAGGTAACCATATTGTAATATTATCGCCCATCTTGGCGAACATAAACAGCTTGGCGCTACTACCCCCAATATCAAATTAGCACCGAAAATATATTCTGGTGCATAGCTAACAGGAAAGGACCACAGTATTTAAACTCGTAAATATGGAATCAAATTCTCTCTCCTGCCCCCAACACTTAAAATAATTACAAAGCTACCACCAACTCATAATAAAATAATAAGAAAAATTGTAAAAGATTTTAAAGAGAAATGAAATAAATATTGCAACTGTCGAACATTGATGAAAAGAATTCAAACTTAAAAACTTTTTTATCCATTTAGTTTGTTTTTGGATTTATTCCGACGAATTATCCTGAACAGTTTATCTGAGAAGTATGAGTATGGTTTTTTTTATTATTTAAAATGGAAGGGAAAAAATATCCGACACAGGGGTGTATAGATAAAGGATTGATAACTGAAAAAATTGAATTAGTCCGCGTAAGAACGCTCCAGGTTTGGTTACAAGAAGGAAACTGATGTTGGATATATTTAAAAAATGCCAAAAGACAGGAATGTGTATCATATTAGGTGTGTACAAAGGAATGTCAATTTTGAGGAAAGCAGAATAAGTAGGTTTTAGATTTGAATGAGGAATAGATAGGTGTGACAATCTGTTATTTTATGAAGATCATGTAGAAAGAAAACACAAAACCAACAATCTGAACGATTTGTATCACTTCTCTTGAGGCCATAAAAAAAAAGTTTTACCCTCTTACCTAGGATTTTTCTTCTAAGCAAAGAGTAGTCATTTTGGTTAGATCCTTCCTAGCAGAGCTAAACCCTAGGTGCGAATTATTTTGGTTGGCGATAATTGCGCCATCTTGGTAACCCTATTTCAATACACTAGATATGGTAAACTTAACTATTTTTGGAATTTTCATATTTTGCCATTTTGTCAGCAGGAATTTCGAACTTAGTCATTTTGTGGTTGGGCACCGGGCTGGAAGTATGTCTGTCTATGCCCCCATTTATTATGCTAATTAAATAAAAATAAAACCAATTCATTATTTCTGAAAAAAAATATTCCAAACCTCTTACATATGAAAAGAGTATTAACAATAAAGGCAAGAAATTTTAGATTAGATAAATGTGCATTGCAATAAAGCCAAAATCTTCTAGTAAAATGAGTTTGCATTTTTTGTGTGTTCTCTGCTTAGGGTTTTTAAAAAAAAACCCGATTTCTACCGTAAAATCTGCAATCATTGGTTGCTAAAATTTTAAAAAAATATTACATATACAAACAAAATTATTTGATTTTTCTGACAATGGATATTTGAACCGAAACGAACAGATTTTATGAAACAGATTTCTATTATATGAATATACAGAATACAAAAATTGCACGCAAAATCATACGTAAAAGTTTTTTTCTTCCTTGTTCGTAATTAAGCCTACAAGTACTTTGTTTTCTACACAAATTGCTAGAAAACAGAAACCTTACATTCTAGGAATGCCAGTACAGAGAAAAACAGCATAAAAGGGTCAAAATTAACTGCTTAGATCACATATTTCGATAAGCCGCTTTAATAGTACTAAAAAGATGAATTCTGAATTTAGATTTGAGAGTACCATTCGGAAAATTCCGGCATGTCTAAAAGAAACCAAAAAGCTTATTTCGGCTTTGCAATCTATTTATTACAAATTCATTTATTAAAAATCCAACTTTCACTCACGAGCATTGTACATTTAGTAAATATACAGAAGGTAGTAAAAAAAAAGGACGCTTCTTAAACCATAAGGATACTTCAAACTTGGTGCAGATCTTATTTTTTTCTTCAAAGTTTTACATTTTACGAAATAATTTAGAAATTAAAAAAACACTAAACAAACGAAAAACAAAGAATAACATTGAAAATGCATTGTTCGTATTTTAGGGTTAAGAAGAAAAATGGCGATAAGGATTTTTAAGTAAAAAAACAACAAAGATGGAAAAAATAAAATTCGTCTACTTTTGAAACATATTTGTCACTGATAAATACTCAAGTCCAATAAAATAACATTAGTTAAAATAACTTACAAAATTCGATAACACCTCTCGAAACTATTTTTCGAACACGGCACAGCCCTTCCACTGTTATAATGAGTTACTGATTAGTAATGATTATGAATGACACTGCAACTGTTGCCAACATATATCACAGAATATTTTAAGACCATTATAAGAAGAGTGTAAAATGTGTAAACATCAAATATGAAATAATACAGACTTAAAAATGACAATTTACTATATTATAGAAACAGAAAATGTGTATGAAAGATATTTTTTCTAATCCGAAACATTTTAATCCCAAAATATCTAAGTTGATTTTTTTCAAAACTAATTATTGTTATTACAGATCAACTAATATTGTCATCTCTAGTCTAGGAGAAATAATTGCTTGGTATTCTTTATTAATGTCTTTCTATTTGACTTGTTTTATTTCATATCGTTATTCCAATTCACCCAGTACATGGAACAGCAACAAATCGAAATATCACAAAAAATAATTGCATGCTTCATTTTTGGTTCTAATTTGTTCCATAAAATTTGAAAGAATACTGTCAGTTTCTCTTAAAATCCCAGCTATAATTTCAGATTATGAAATTTAAGATTTTATAGTAGTAATTTGCTTTATGAAATACTTAAAAGCTAAAAACTAGTTTCACGAAATTTCTTTGCGGGGGTGAATCCGGTTCGCCTAGTTTCATGTGTCATGCCGGGATTCAATCAGGCTGATATTTTTTTCCTTTAATAAGCATTGTTCGACACTACCAATTCAATGCAGAAGTTCTTAAAATCAAAAATTTTCAAGAAAAGTTTACAGATTGCGTCAAATTTTGGAATTCGAGTAATTATTTCTGAATTTTTAATGGTAAGTAGCAATTCAACAGGAATTTTATAGCTTCAAACATAAAAATAAAAGTTATTTCTGGTTAAATGTTACGAGATTCAAGTGTAATTGTTTCAAATGTGTGCATTGTTATTCAAATTGCACTTTTATAATCATTTAAGTCCTATTCGTGTCAAATCAGTGTGACTGTAACTGTTCAAGTAATTCTGTTCTCAATTTTTGTCGTCTGTTGTGTCTGTGTGTGTGATCAATCTAAGAATTTAAATATTTATTTTAATGTTATCTTGTTTTCGTGATTTTTAATTAATTTAATTTTTAGTATTTAATTTATATTCTAGTTTTACAACTTATTTGTGGTCTGTATGGGAGGTATGTCAATACTTTTTGTATGTATAAATCTGCACCGCTTTTAATTTAGCATCTAAAATGCTTAACTCATTTTTTTTGCTGTTATGTTTTGGTTCTACATTAAAAACTTTTACTGGCTGTCTGTTTATTTTTTTAATAAAAATAGATTTTCAATTTGCATGAAATTTAATTGTAAATTTTCTTAGTTTCAATCAATGCCTGTTTCCGTTGTATTTTGCATTCTAAGTTTAATAACATAAAATAAATTTTTAATTGTGATTTACATATAAATTAGTTAATTAACTGTTGGGTTCAAAAATTTTTTTATCCATTTATAGTATTTTGCTAATAATATATGCGAAATAATTTTATGAATTGAACCACACCTATTTTATACATTTTGCAACTTAGCTCTGAGATTCTTGAACTATATGTTTTAATTAATGAATATTAAAACTTATCTATAGTACATCGTATTCTTATGACTTTCATTGAATTACTGTAAAGAATTATTTGATAAAAAAAAAGATATTCTTCTTTTCTCCGAAATGTAGAACGTTAAGCAAATGTGTTTATGCACAATTTTTAAATTCTAAGTTATAATTAATACTGTTATAATTTATGAGAATGAGTTCAAATTATATTGAAATTTACTATACATAAAAATTGTTACAAATTATAAACATAAACTTTTAAAAGTGAATTTTAATTTTTATTTGGAGTTCAATTGTTATTAAAGTGTTAATATTTCTTTTTATAGGTTAAATTGTAGACAAATGTATACTATAGTCTTACAAGTAAATTAAGAATATTGTTTTTTAAGAAAAAAAAATCTTCATTGTTTATAGCTAATAAAATTACTATTAAATTATCAACACTTAAAGAATTTTCATCAATATTTTTTAAGCAATGAATACTTAAGAAAAAAGAAAGAAAATTCAACAAAGCAGACTATATTTCTATTTCCTCCCTTCCTTTTCTGTTTACTTAGAAAAATTGTTTTTAGTTTGAATTTGTGTAATCTCTCTAGAAAAAAATCTTTCGTATAAGCCTTGAATTTTAAAATAAAAGTAAAGAATTATTTTTATTTAATTCTAGATCTTACAAACTGATTTATTTTCTGTACCATCTTGTATAAAACCTTATGTAGACATTAGATTTATTTGGAATCATCACTTGATAAGTTTTAAACAATTTGTATGGTTTTTATGTTCTTTTCTTGCAAAATTGTATTGGTGTATCCTTATATCCAAGTATTTATATATTTTATACTTCTATTTTTAACATGCAAATAAAATTATGAAAAGGAATATTGCAATTTTGCTAATTTATTCTTAAAACATGCTTTAATCATAGGATTACATTATAAGAATCTTTAGGATCTTGAAAATATATTTTATTTAAATATGTTTCTATGTGTTTTCAAAGCAAACAATCAAATTTGCTATATTGTTTTAAATTAGTATAAAGGTTTTATAATGAGGTAATTTTGAAACAAATTTATTTAATCAAAATTTAAGATTCAACTAGTTAAACCATGTCAAAAACTAGACATGTTGTTATATTTATATTCATATCAAAGAATTTATTTGCATGTTTTTCATCAAAAATATTTTTATTATTAATTTTGAGTCTTTATTTGTTTTTGCTTAACTTTATATATAATAAATGTTTAATTTATAAACATTTTTCTCAGTGAATATTTTTTGTAAATAATTAGAAAGTTTTATTTTTTGATATTAAGGAAATATAAATTGGGACAATGCATTATTCATTAAGTTCAAAAGTAATTATATGTTGTATAAATTTTATTTAAATTCTTCAAAATCATTGAGAGATTTTTTCAAAACAAATTAACAGAAATATCATTTTTATAGAAACTTATTTTGATGATAAATAGCTTGAATCTTTCTTAAGAAGTGAATGGTAATGATAAGTGTTCTATTGTCAAAGAAAGTTATCAAGTAATTTTAATGAGAATAACTATTAACTACTAATAAGATACAATTATTAAATAGATTATATACTCAGTGTACATAAATATCTGTACCTTGTATGATATTGAATAAAAGTCTTGGAAAACATTTTTCTTTGAAGCAGAAACTATTAGTTGAAATAAAGAAAGAAGTGTATAGAACAATGTCTGTCTGTTATCATTGTACTTAATCCACTACAATTACTTACCAAGGCACTTAACACAGAATGCAATCCGTATTTCAAGAACTACTTGAGCCAGCTACCAGTTAACAAAATGAGCTGAAGTAAAAAACTTAGGAATAATATTTAAGGAAAGTTGTTGTAAATGTTCATAGAAATATTATAGATTTTTCAAATTTTGGTGAAAATATTTTTTTAAAAATTGCTTACAAAAACTTATAAGGAAAAGCAATCAATTTGATTTATTTGAAAATTAAAATATTCCTCAAAATGTAGAGTATATATGTATATATATTTTTACAAAAATATATGTATATATATTTTTAAGAGAAACAAATTATTAAAATTTTATTATGATAAATGGTTTTTAAGGTAAATATTTGTTGGAAGTTTTTTTTCTTCTTGTTTTTGTTTTAATTTTTAATGCAAATTAAATACAGTGTAATTACCAAAGATTTAGATTTTTAAAAGAAGCTAGTAAAACATTTCCTTAAAAGTATTATGTTAGCTATTGTTTATGTGGTTAATTCTTACATTTTTGCTTTCATGTATTTTTTATTAAAAGATATAATAGCTATTGTATTTAAGTATTGTATAAGTATTATTTATTGTATCTAGAGTAATATTTAAGTATAAATTTTTGGCATTATTTCTAATCCTAGTTTCAAGTGTATTTTCTTTTGTATTAAAACTCTGTTAAATTCATCTGATTTTACTTTAAAAATTAGATATTTATGTATAATAACATTGACTAATGTCTCCAAATAAAAAGATGTTACCAAATATTACGATATACATCCAGTAATGGGAAAACCATTCCTTACATATTTTAAAACACAATAATGAGGACAGCCTTTAATGACATTGTCAAGATTGGTCAACAGTATAATACAGAATTACCAAAAATTTCTTATAAGTGTTGATAGTTAGTAATTCCTATATTTGTATTAAAGAGTCTTGTGTGACAATTAAAACTTCAGTTTCATAAAACTTCAGTTCACTTAACATATAATGAACCCAAAAGATTTCAAATTAATATTAAACTGCAATAAAAAGATGGCTTATGAAATACATGTGCTACAAATAGTATTTCTTTTATTATTTTTATTTATGGATTGACTTAGAAGTAAATACTTTTTACTTATTAATGTGTTGATTTAACTAAATTCTTTAATTTTTGTAGCTTTAAAAAGTGATATTTATATTATCTTTTTAAGATAGTTTTTCTTTCCTTGCTTTAAAGAACTTTTAGAACCTGTGCAATCTTAATTTTAGGCCTTTATCTTTTTGTTATTAACTTTTTACATTCTTTTTTAACTCGTTTCCAAAACCTTTTTTAACATCCCACTGTGTTTAGTTTTTATATCTTTCAATTTTATTATGTTGGGGTCAATATTCTTACATTATGTTTGATGATACATTTCTAATATTTTGTTTTATTTTTTGTTACTAAAATAATTTCTTATCATAGAGTAATTGAAAGGACATTCATAGAGAGTCACATTTTTACTCATAAAAACCTTGCAGACCAAGAAATATCAATGTTTACAACTAAAGTATATTTCTGACAACTGGACTTCAAATTATTGACTCATGAGTAAAAAAGCGGATAACTCATGGGTACTTGTTGGCAAGGATGGACGTACCCATGATCTTTCCCATGGGATGATATTTATTGGAAGAGAAGAATGTGATATTGTATTACAGGTAATAAAATCTGTTATAATTATTCAAATGTGCATATCAGATTAATTTGTCTTTCATTTTGAAATATTTACTCTACGGTCTAATTATTAGGCAATATTTTTCTAATATAACATTTCTTTTAAATTTATACCATGGATCGATTCATCAAATGAAAATGTGTTACCAAATGTTACGGTAGGCAGCCAATAGTGAAAAACTGTAATTGTACAATTGCATTAATCTTGTTTGTGCATATGAGGACAGCATTTGGTGATATCTCTTGAATTGGCAAAATTGGTTGACAGTGTAATACACAAGTACCAATTTAATTTATATCTTTTATTAGAGCATTATTGTCAGTAGCAATGGCAATATTTAAATCGAGTCATAATTTTTTAATCCTCTCTCGATTAAAAAAGCCATTTTGGGCTGAGAGCTTAGTGTCTTCACATTATTATGGTATGTAAGTTGAGAGAATAAATTGCCAGCTCTCAAATATTCTCATCACTTGACTATGGTTCAGAATTACAAGACCCATTGTCAAAAGTCATTGTATAGCTTCTAGTGTGATGTCTAAACAAAATTGCTAATGTAATTTATAGAATTATTCATTATTGATGATAATGCTTCTTAATATTTAGTGAAAGCCCTTTTTAATGGCCTTAAAACCAAAATGGCTCAGTGGTAGAAATGACTTATCTAGCATTTTTTGTGATTTGTTTATCTCTGGTCAGCAATTTTCATTTAACATTGTCTTCCATTAAGCACATTATTGTAATATTGTACCAATTCCTTCTAAATTATATTTTTGTGTATAATAGTTCCCTATTAACTAATCATTGTAAAGTGAACCTTTAATCTGAATTTTTTTTTAAATAATTATTTAAACTGCATTGTGGGAATCATTCACAAAATTGTAAAAACTAAGATACAATCAAGTATCAGGTTTAACTAACAACTAACATTCTTTTGAATCAACTTTGGAGTCACACAAAAAAAATTGATGTAAAGAGATTGGCAGACTGTGTCTTGCAAGCTGCATTCAGCTGTTTGCATAGAGGGTTACAGCTCTTCAAACTTCTACCTCAATGTATTATTGAAATACAATTATGTCTGTTAAAAGATATGAATTGGAGCAAGACAGTCTCTTGATCGTGACTATTGCCGGAATGGGGTGCACATATGTATGCATGTAATAATTCCCTCTAACAGCCTTTTAATTAACTCTTTAATAATCTATAAATGAACTTTAATTCTTAGGTTCAAAACTAACGTCTGAATCTTAATCGTAATCGACTAATATTATTACATCATAAATCTCTTTCCCGCCCATTGTAACCAATCAGAGTTCTTATTACAAAATAGTCACACGGTCTTCACCGCCAGGTATAAAAACCGATGTCTCTGGAAATCCCCCCTCTTCTTGTCTCTCCTGTCTGTAACATGTAGCCAGCCGGCTGCCGCACTTGGTGTGTTTCTCCTCTTTGTCTTTGTGTTTGTCATGTGAAATGTCACAGCTGCTTGTGTCTACTGTTTGTGTGTCTCTTCATGTTCAATGCAATAAACTGGATTATTAATTTACCAGACTGCCTTGTCAATCCCGTCAGTATGTAACATCACCTATCATAGAAAATGCATCTACATACAGGAATCAATTCCAATGGCCACACCCTATTCTTTCGTTGTTTCAGTATCACCCACTCCCCACGACATTATAGTTATTTTTTACCACTCTCTAGAAATATTATAAGTTTCATGCATATAAAGGGCTCTTTGTTTTACTGACAACTTGGCTCTTCTCTCGAAAGTCTACCAATCCATGGTGTAAGGTTTGTAATGCTGCAGGAGGGCCTTAAGTTCTTTTATGGATTATCATCCTGAAGTTGTAGTACTGTATCTTGATTTTGAGTTTCCTTTTTTTGTCAGTTCCATACCTAGTAATTTTCAGTTAATAAGCAGATTACATTCCTTGTTATATTGACAGATGGAAGTACACCAGAATGAATGTTCTTGTACTTTCTTGGGTCTCTTGTTCATGCCTAGGTAATAGTGTTTTATTCACCTCTTTGAACGTTAATAAAACAGCAGTTTATGCATGATTATTTTGTACTTACTTTACTGTATAAGCTATTTCCATTTGCTATTCATTAAGTTCTTCAAAAAAAAAAAAATTGTTTAACCATAATCTATCAAAGTTATATGTAAAGGATCTATTGGTTGAAAATTATTCATCTGTATTCAATCCATACTATTTTTACATACGAAAACAACCCTAGATTCTCCTCTCAATGTTAATCTAGATTAATCTATAAATGCATATCATTTCTCTGCTGTGTGCTACCGAAGCTTAAATCCTGAGTATACTTTCTGATTAGGGTTTCATGCCATGTAAGACCAGATAACTAAAAGTGTTCAAGTATTTTTCCATTTAAATATTTAATACCGATCTTCTATATGTTCTTGGTTATTGTTGATTATTAAAGTAGATTATCTTTACTATATGGGAAATATATCCATGCATTTCAAATCCTCTGGATTCTTTCAGTTGTCAAGAGTATCGGACATTCTCAAATAACATGCATTGAATAATTCCAGATTTGCTTCCATTGGTTATTTTGATATGGAGTGCCTAAATGTGTAAACTTTTCTGAATGTTATCTTTTTAGTACCATAATTGGTGGATGCTAGAAAAGAATATGCCAGAAATTTAAATCAAACAAAACATCTTGCCTTGAAGATAGAAATTGGCTCTTTCACTAACTATCCCTTTATGCCATGAATTGGTAAACCGCAGCTCACAAGCTACTTGAAGTTCTTTGCATAGACAATTGTGGCTCTTCGGACTGGTGTGTTTGCATGCCTCAAAGTATAATTAGAAAACAATTATGTTTATTAAAAGTGTTGTTTCCTGTTCTTTTTCTTTTATAATTATTTATTGAAACTTGGACAGTTACTTCTGTATTAAATAGTTTTCCATTAATAAAGAAGAAGAAAATAAATTTTATAGGTAATGTATTCAACAAATAAGCTTCCCAAACTTTATGTGCAAGAACAAAGTCAGATTAGAGTATTCATGTAAAAGTAGAAAATATCGCACTTATTGTGGGGCGCCCCGGAGACACACACAGATGCGTATGCATGTAAATGGTTTTTATGCACCTCAGTTAACTTATTTCCCTGAAAACTTGACTCATCTCTCTTGAAAGTCTAAAAGCTTTTGATTGGATGTCGTAGTATAAATTCTGCAAAAAGTTAAATTACACATACTGGATGTATTCCTCATTTAGTGATAACTTACATTGTTACCAATCAAGAGATAGGAACATTTCTCAAAATATTTCCCTGCAACTAAGAAGAAATGATCTTACTAAGAAGTTTTTGTCTAAATGCATCAAATATATAATTCTGTTTTTAAAAATGTTTGTTGTATTGTGCCTTGCTTCTCTTTGAAGTTGCTCTGTAAACTTCAAAACACAGTGTCATATGCTAATTAGTTATATTTAAAATGTCATTTGAAACTTTAATTAACTAAGTTCTTATTCTGACAACTCTTCATACTTTCGTTTTTTACTTTCAGGCTGCTAGTGCAGATAAAAGACATGCTGTTTTATGTTACAACAATGGGGAACAGAAATTTCACATTAAAGATTTAAACAGTCTTACTGGGGTAAAGAAAATGTTTCTTGTTT
This sequence comes from Trichonephila inaurata madagascariensis, assembly GCA_019973955.1. NCBI lineage: Eukaryota > Metazoa > Arthropoda > Arachnida > Araneae > Nephilidae > Trichonephila > Trichonephila inaurata. Next base: position 792,985 of record BMAV01005186.1, read on the forward strand.
TCTTTTTATTTATTGTATATTAATGTTTTAATTGTATATTTATATTGATGAAATTATAAGAGTGACTATGCATGTGTGAATGTGAAATTCTGCATTTTTTTAATACATAATAGAAGTGAAATTATTATATATTTTTTCCCAAAAAATATTTAGATATAGGTACTTGACTCAGTTTTTAACTCTATTTATATTCTCACCCTCATTGTGTAGCACCAGTCATGAGTTCAAATTAGAATTGAGCTCCACCATTAACATAACTGACATTGTTTGTCTGAATATGCTCTTGAGCATTGCATTGTTGCAAAACATTCAATATAAATTTCCATAAAATTTTCAATTTAGACAAAAAATAAAACACCAGCCAACTTCTTTGTTTTGGTAGCAACTGGACCTAATGGATCATATTTATGTACTATTGATGATAACATCTATTATTTAGTAATACTAAAACCCTTTTCTTTTTGTCTTTTGAAAGAAAAACAATCTTTCACTGACTTCCAAGAGTCACCTGGTGTCTTTGCTTCATTTGGATGGGAAAATGGATAATTTTCACATTGTTTACTATTAATTCAGGATTGTTAACATATTTTTCATGCAGTGACATATTTCTGCTCTTCAATACACCAATTAATTCACATCAAAGCTCTTTTTTAATATCTAAATTATCGAAACCTATCAGTATGTCATCCATGTACAGATTAGTTTGTAGGTATGAGCTACAGAGTAGTTTTTTTCTTTAATTCATTTCAAATGGCTTCATTGTCTAACAGCTATAAAAGAACACCTAGTCTCGTACGAGACTGTTACAAACTCTTACGTTTTCTTTAAATTTTCCACTTTTTTCCTCAAAATTTTTTGAAAGATTCCTTATTTTCTTCTTGTTTCTTAATTTCATGCACAAGGGCCTTAGCTTGCTATATTCATTCATAAAGTTTGAATAAAGAGTGAAGTAATCAGGATCTCTAAAAAAGAGCAACTCCATGGTGTATTCATTTTTCTAAATGCATTTCTCTTGATTGACCTAAGCATGCTAGGTCTTTTAGTGGAATTGCGACTGTCTCTCTGACTTTATCTCTTTCATATCTATCTTGAAAATGTTGCTTACAAATTAAATTTTTATTTTTTAGAATCAAAAATTCAAAATTTTTTTGTATCCTAAAACCATTTAAAAATATTACTTAACCCTTTATCTACTGACAATACTTATAAGTACCTTTTACTTCTAAATTACATAGAATAACCATTTTTACAAATATTCTAATGATGCTTAGCAGAAATATTCGTTTAAATCCACTCTTCCAAGTTATATGGCAGCTCGGGTTCTATGATGAGTATTTTACCGGGGAAGGCAAATAGTTTTATAGCAGAAATTGCGTTTTCAGCGGAATGCAAAGATTGTCATTTTTGTTCCAAGAAAATAGTTAATGTCTTATTATTTTGTATGTTAATGAAGACCTTAGAAAATGATTTGACTATTTTAAGTGAACAGTGTATATAGTTAATTTAACAGTTGAATATCTTTAATTAATTAATTAGCTGTAACAGATTAAATTTCTCAAAATTAAGTATTTTGTTTATGTATATCCCTTAATTTTCAATGTAGTGATTAAAAAAAATATTGCATAAAAAAAACTGCAGTAAATCATATTGTGGTAGATAAAGGGTTAAATTAACTTTTATGAGTCTGCAATAACTCTTTTGGAGGTATTGTATAATGAAAAATGGAATCTCAGTATTTCCTAAAATTAGATTACTGTTCTTAGCTTGACCTGGTCTCTAAAATTTATGAACAGTTTGTTCTGGGATCTTAAATTTTTTTAGTTGCTAATTTTGATACTAAAATTATTTATGTGTATGTCAAATTTCTTAGAATGTATTATAACCACTTCTGTGACTTAAGACTTGTAGACTTAAGTCTTCATTAGTATTGGGTTGGAGGGAAAGTTCTGTCGTATTTTAAATAGGCAGGTGATTTTTGTTGTAAATAAAAAAAAAAACATCTGGCTAGTGAGTCATTCTGATTTTTGTTTTGTTTTTTTTAGATGCGGTATAATATAAAGAGTCCTTTTTTACCGTTCATCATTTACTTGTAATATTTAAAGTGAAAAACGTGTCAGTGGATAAAGTGCATTTACGACACTGCATTTTGTATTAATTCCAAAAAGGAAGAAATGCATCGGTTGCATGTAAAAATTTATGTGCGGTATTTGGGAAAGATATTGTAAATGTTCTTACTTGTCAAAGATGGTTTAGCAAATTTCGTTCCGGGGAACTGAGCCTCCAAGAATGTAATCGATCTGGATGACCATCCAAGATCGATAATGATGTTTTGCGATCCATGTTGGAAAATAATCCACATTTAACAAGTCAAGAAATTGCAGAAGAGTTTGGCATTCATCATACAACTGTTGGAGATCACATTAAATCTCATGGGTTTGTGTTAAAGCGAAGTGTTTGGGTTCCACATGAATTAACGGAAAAGAATTTTCTGATTGTGTAAGAATTTGTTCATCACATCTGATTAGACACAATGTGGAGCCGTTTTTGGACAAGCTGATTACTGGAGATGAAAAGTGGATTCTTTACGAGAATATTAAGAGAAAAAAATCTTACTGCAAACCACGAACATCATCAGCAACAGTTGCAAAACCAAGTATCCATCAATGAAAAATACTGCTTTGTTTGTGGTGGGACAGGAAAGGTCCAGTGTACTACGAGTTGCTGAAACAGGGGAAAACCATCAACGCAGATCTCTACTGCAATCAACTGAATAAAATGAGTGCAGCTATCAAAGAAAAAAGGCCAGCATTAGCGTCCAGAAAATGAATAGTGTTCCACCACGGTAACGCTCGACCATATACTGCAATGGTGACACAACAAAAACTGAATACGTTAGGATGGGAAGTCCTTGGTCATCCACCGTATTCACCTGACATTGCACCATCTGATTATTACCTGTTCAGATCTCTGCAAAATTATCTAACGGAAAAAAAAATTCAAGTCTTTTGAAAGTGTTTCTAAGGCAGTTGCTGACTATTTTAACTCCAAGGACGAGAACTTCTACAAAATAGGAATTTATATGTTACCTGAAAGATGGCAACAAGTTGTAACAAATAATGGAGCATATATAATTGATTAATATTAAACACATATTTTTATAAATGCATTCAAATGTTTTCTTTAAAATACGACAGAACTTTCCCTCCAACCCGATATTTGAAGCAGGAACTCTTGAATGAATTTGTGTACTGACACATCATTATGACCTGAAATGAAAATGTTTATTCCTCTGTTTCTTTATTCTTTCTTAAAAAAATTACCCTTAGGATCATTATCCATTAACAATCTACAAATCATCTCATTTTTGTCATCATTTATTAAATAAAATATTACTATACTCAAAAGGGATTTACTTAGAATTTTAGTACTACTGATGAGTATTAGGGTACTCTTAGGAACGAAGTGTAGAATATTTACATTTGAGGGATAGCTGTTGTTTTCTTCTCCTAGTGTTGAAGCAAAGCAATTTTCATTTTTTATAAGTATTTTGATTTATACTATTAATATTGCATTCAGTTCTTCCTATTTCTTCGAAGGAAGAAGAGAGATAGTTTTGATCATAACCACTAGAAAAGTAGAAATTGACACTACACTCACTTTACTTGAAGTCTAGTTTTTCATAAAATATATCATACAATGGTTTTATTGTACTGACTTCAGTGAGAAAGCTTGATATTCAATCTTATATCCACGATGAGAAGAAAAACAATCAAAACAAAGTTTTATTTGCTTAACGAATGTTACTCATTCTTACATTGACATTTTCCTAAATAGTGTGAATCCTTCCATTTGTGAATTAAGCATTTACTTGGTAGATTTCTTAAATTATATTTATTGCCATTGCATTTATTTTGTTCTGTTTTCTCTTAGAGAAGAAATTGCTAAGTTTCACTGCTTTTTGTGTAGGAGCCTGTTTTTTTAGGAAGCAGATTTCTCTAATGTGGGCATCTCATCTTTTTTCATCTCCCATTCCTGCCCCAATTAAGAAGTTGAACTTAATTTTTGAAGTAGAATACACAATTACAGTTTTTGCAAAGTCTTCAGTTTTTTTACCAAAAGTTTCAAGAGTTTGATTGTGTAGTCTCATTCTCCGTAGATGAAATAGATATGATTTGTTTAATGTGCGCATACGCAAGCTCTCTATTATTTGAATATCTGTCTTCTAACAGTGATTATATAGTTTGATTATTGTTGTCACCAATAGAAACCTACCGAATCATTTTTGCTGCCTCAGAATGAAGACATGATTTTAAATATGAAAGTTTTTGAGCATTATGCTTAAGTTATTGTTATGATGCACAATCACTAAAAATAAATATCTGAGAAATAGCCAATCATGAATGGTTCAATCAGAAATTGGAAGTTGGAGAATTAGAAGTATAAATCCTCCACATGAATTGGTATTTCTCTCTTGTTGCTCATTAATGAATTTTCCCATATTTTTATCCCCAAAATACTTAAAAATATTGAATATATCAGTTAACTCAGAATTTAGAGAGAGTATTTTATTGTAAGATAATTTAAGTTTTTTTAAATGCAGGCTTGGAGTTGAAATTTTAGATTTCAGTTTTGATATTTTAGCTTTTAATAACTTGGTGATTTTTACTGCTTTGAACTTGATTCATGCATGAAAAGGAAACTCTCCTTGTTTTGATGCAGCCAGAATCAACAATCACTTGAGAAACAAGAATTCTCTCAATGTGAAGGAAATAAAAAAAATGTGAGGAAAAAGCAGTTCTCAAACTTGGTATCAGTACGGTGAAAAAGGAAACACAGTTCAAGGGAACTCAGTTCACATAAAGTACTTGTCATTATCACACATAGGCCCCTTTGGCTCCCAATGGACTAAAAAGATATAAGTACTTGACTGTTAGAATCAGTTTTTCATTCTCACCACCCTTGTGGAACAGCAATCATGTACAAATTGGAATTGCTCATGTATCATCATCTTAACATAACTGACATCATTTGTCTAAACAGTATTAATACTGAATTTCTGGCCAGTTAATAGTGTACTCATTTGTCCAAAATGAGATTGCAAAATGAATGCACAATTGAAATTGCAGGTATTTCTAATGTATCTATTATTTTACTTCAGTTTATCTTTCTACTATATTCCTTCTATTCTAAGAAACAAATTAAAATTGTTGGATATTTTGCAAGAAATATACTGTTAAAAATATTAGTTTTGTTAAGAAAGGGTGTTTTTTAGTGTAATATAATGTTATTAAATTGAAATGATTGAAGATTATCTTAATGTAAGAAAATGTGTGGCAATATGTCTGATATATATGTTAACATATTTCTGGGGATTTCTACTTTGATGCTTATTAGGTCATGCTTAAATATTTCATTTATTGCCATTCTAATTCGCAGTATTTTTCTTTAATTTATAAGTGCCATAGTATTTTATATTATGTGATGGTTCTGGATTATTTCATATATTTTCTTTATTTTTAAAATCATGTTTCCATTTTAATGTTCTTACTATCTCAAGAATTGTTAAATATATTAATCAATGAAGATTTATCAAAAATACTTTCTAAGTGTATGTATATTACATTTGAATTGTAGAATATATTTTAAAATAGCAGAAAACTACACTGAAAATAATTGCTGAAAGTTTTTTAACTATCTTCCTTAAGGTTTATGGTTAAAACTTTTTTTGTATAATATGCATAGGTAATGTGAAGAGACATTATAAAACTTTTAATGGTGTATGATTATTTGAATCTGTGTGTCAAAAAGTTTACATCATGTTAAAATATTCTCATCCTTTTCAGACTTATGTAAATGGAATTAGAATTCCTGAACAGACATACGTGAAACTGAAGCGTTTGGATTGTATTAGGTTTGGCTATGATATCCTTTCATTTCTTTTATATATAATTATTATATAATTAGATCTTAATCATTAAAAAATAACAAATGGAAGTATGAGTGAAGTTTTTTTTTTTATCTTCACAAAATGTATTTGAAAAAAATGCTAAAGATTTATTAATCATAATCTAATATAGAGTAATCACAGATATTCAGAAATTTCATAGATAATATGAAATAAGTACTGTTTAAGGTTATGAAATAAATTAACTTGATTTGTGTAGCTTATTAAGTACGTTAATTCAATAATGAACATAAACATTCATATTTCTTTTGCTTCAGATACAATGAATTTTGCTTTAAAACAAATCTTTTAAGTTTTTTTAGTTGTAATGAAAATATAAAAAGAGCCTTAAAGAAGGCATAAATTAACCAACAATTTTTTGCATAGATTATCTTATTGAAAATCTTTGGGTTTCACTTAACTGCCATACAAATGAATGTAAATTGCTATATTGCCAGAATTATTAAATTCATTCTTCAATTAAATGAAAAAGACTACGAGATAAGATTTGTATTTGAAAATTGTTTCATTGAATATTCAAAAAGTGTTAACTGTGATGGAAAGTAATTTGACTGAAGGTAAAATCACATTTTTTGTTCTTGTTGAAAGTAATTTAGTAAAACCAATATTTTGATGAATTTTTTTTTCAGTTTATCTGTTTAATGAGCCTTGATCTTATAATTTGTAGGTAAATTTTCTCTAACAGTTTTAAAAATATTTCTTTAACATTTTGTACGCCCTGATGTTTTTTACTTGGAAAAAAGCTCAAGTGCAACATCTCCTTGTAAAGAGGAAGTTTCAAAAACTCCAGAGAAAGAAGATGTAATGGTTAGAACTTTTTGTTTTTTTAAGTACTTAAGAACACAGTGTTTGTGTATTGTGTTTGTGTTTACAGTTACTTGCTATTAATAAAATATTTTGGAAGAAATCATACATAATATGCACAAATTTCATAGATAATATGAAAAAAGTACTGTTTGAGTGTTATCCATTACTATTTTAAAAAGACATGATTTCTAATTAAAGTTTAATATGTATCTGTGCTATGTAAATAAAATGTTTGTTAATAAGTCTGTAAATTAAATTGAGAGCTTTAATCATGTAAAAGTATTAGTTACTGTTTTTAATCTTCATGAAGGAATATTTATAAAATATATTTGATAAAACTGAATAAAGCTATATTTTTCAGTGTTAGTTGAGAAATTTTTATTTCGATTTGTATTACTTTTCAAAATTTTATATAAACAATTTGTATTAATGGCTCTTGATCTTTTCCCTTATGTTCCTTCCATAACTTGCATCCCAGTCATGACTTAAAATATCCTGAAATTCAGTATGAAATAGCTCACTGATGAACTATTAAATTGAGTTTTTTTATTAACAAATCATTAATTGTATCTGAAAATCTGCCATTTTTTTCATTATTTTATCGTAGGCAAAACATAAATATTCTGTTTGGTGATGAATATTATTTATTTTTTATAGAAAAAAAATGAACTTCTGAGACTACATTTAAAACTATCTGATAGTCATTTATTTGTTAAAAATCATTTATTTATGGAGAAAATGTAATGCAGTGTTATCTTAGTTACAAATTTTAGCTGGTAATCAAAAAAAAAAATTCTGGTGTTATACTTTCTACTGTTTTACAAAATTCTTACATCAAATGTACATTTTTAACTGGAGTTTTTCAATGAATTTGCTGTAGTGTTTGTTATATTGCACAAATTAACTTATTTTCTAACATTTATGATTGTTGTAATTCTCCTATGAAGTATTTTCAGAAATATCATATTGATGATTAGCTATAATGATTGTTATCTCACTGCATTATATTTTAGAAAAATATTAGTATCAATATATATATATATTAAAACATTTTTATAATTTTTGAAGCTGAGTGTTAAGCAAAAATGCAAACACTGTCCTCAATTATGTATCAAGACATTTCTTTGTTCAATGGTTTAAATAAATTTGTAAGAATATTTCTCGCGTCTTTATAATTTCTTAAGCTCACTCTAATATGTATTATTCAAGTCACAAATGTAGCACTAATAATTGAAAATAAGCTTTTGTTTGTAGAAATTGAGATTTATTTTTTTTTCACTTACTACATTGTCAAGCAACTGTCTTCTTTTACCCACTGCAATAATATTAATATATTTTTTTTTCAATGTTTTGTGTGAAATAGAATGATGCTGTAGTTGAAAATTCAAAAAATGAAAAGCTTCCTGTAAAACTAGATGAATCTTCTGTGAAGAAAGTATCCCATAGTTCAGAGTTGCCAAGTTTAACCCGTGAAGATAATCCTCCTGACACATTGCCTTTGAATCTCCCAAACACAAGGCAACAAGATAAAGACTGGGATTGGATTGGGCAAGATGGTGCTCTCTCTGATAGTCCTGGTAATATGAATTCTGATGTTGTCATAATTTAATTTTTCTAAAATTTTTACAATACATAGCTTTAAAATTATCGTAAACATGATCTTTATAGTTCTCTAATATCTTGAATTTTATTGTATTTGCTTTATAATTTTTCTTTTTTTTTTTTCTTGCTAATTTGTTTTGGTAATTCATGGCAAGTTGGGTTCTATTCAGGTCTTTTAATCCTATAGAGGAAAATATTCTTTAACTGTAATTTTAGTATAAAAACTGCTTTCCGTAGAGATGATTTGATTTTATACAAGTATAACTACTATTTAAGTACCAGTTGTTGAGTATGCGATTTAATGGTTAAGCGTTGATCGTTAAGCTAAAATCCAAGTGTTAGTAAGTGTAAACAGCGACTGGTGGTCACACATCTAAGATTAATAGTCATGGAGAATCCACCAGGAATAGTGCACAGCATCAACCTTCCTGCTGAATGAGCTATCAGGTTGCGAGCAGGATCATACAAGGAGCTTCCACTCCAAATAAGTGCTGTCCATAATTTTGCTATCCAGTCACGGTTTAGGATTTCATATTGCTTCCACATAGTTATGTTACAAAAATTGCATATTCCGTAAAGTGTTAAAGATTAAATAAAATTAGTTATTTTATGATCATGTCTGCTTCTTCCTCAAACCCTCTTGCACCTGCAGCCTTCAGGGTGCAACAAAATTAGGGACCTTGTAATTTAAAATTCCATAATTAAAAGGGATGCTGATTTTGCAGAACTTTCATAACCTTATTTCAAGAGGAATTTATTTTATCACATAATTTTTTTTTTTTTAAATAAGGTTATTTTAAGTATGAACTAATGTTTTACCTTCATTTTCAGACTGGCTGATCTGTCACTTTTCTAGCTTTTTACTACTTAATTGGTGGACTTAACCCATTCTTAACTTTACTTGTTAACCCTTTCTGGGTTGATCTTTGTTTATTATATCAAAAGCTTGTATTTTTTTTATATTTAACATACATCTTAAACATTATATATGTGGGAATCCAACCGAAATCTTCCAAAAAGATTGGATTCTTCAGATGGCGGGGTTTTTATGGCGTGGTGTCTAGGGGTTTTAGGGTGTGTTAGTTAATTTCGAAATAAAATAGACAACATAGTTCAAGAAAGAAACTAGTTGAAAACTAAATAATTTATTAAGAATTATAGGGGAGTATTTACATGGGGAATATTTCAAAAGAATAGGAAAGTTAGATAAGCATATTTCGGAATAATAGGAAAGTTAGATCACATTACTTTAAGGGAGGCAATTGAGATTAAATAGAATTCATTATGGTGCTATTAAGATTTACCGCCTGGCGCGGACGAAAGTGCGCTGACGCGCGAAACACGACTTCTCTCGACGAATGTTAGTGGGCCTCTGGCGAAAAAGATTCATGTTGGCGTTTTTAAAAAGGACGCTAGATGGCGTTGATGTGTAATACTGTTTTGATTAGAATTGCCGACCTCGGTAAATGTGATATGATCTAACTTCTTACAAATGGAATATCCTACAAAATCACCCTCCTCTGACTGAGCTGGTCTCTCAGCTCTTACAATGTTGAGAGCTAAATTATTTACTAAGGAAAGCTAAATTGGATTCAGCTATAACCATAAATTTTTAAATATATGAATGTTTATGCAATAACCAAAAAAAAAAATATTGTTCTTATTATAATAAAACATACAGATGAATAGATGCATACCCGATATTTACAATTCCGGATCTAAAATAAAACATAAAAATACCAAAATATTCTATATTGCGACTTGCAATTAACTAAATACCAAATCACAAACACAAAAAAAAATATCCTTCAAATAGGTCGAAAGGTAAAGAATAATACTAAAATATAATAATTGTTACAAACGAATATAAGATAATTATTGGAAACGAGTTTTACCACATAATAGCAATTAATTTCTCGAAAAGGATATAATATGAGAAAGATTAAATATAATAATTACTATCCAAAATTTAATTTGTATAAAAATATTTCATTAAATCAGCTGAGGTGGTGGTGGAGTTCGGTCCTTCGTGATGACCAACCTTTTCCACTTGATATCTATCTCTAGAATTCACTTTAGTTATTTTATAAGGACCTAAGAACTTTGGTCGTAGTTTTAGTCCAGTTCCAAATTGAGTCCTTTGGATGGCTACTAGATCGCCTTCTTTGTACATTGGAGCTATCTTTCTTCTTTTGTTGTATGTCTTTCGGTTCTCAGATTGTATGGTTTCGATGTTCTTTTTGGCGTTATTCCTTAGAAATTCACGTTGTTCTTGTAGTTCTTCTGCCATTTCTTCTAGCAGTAGGTCTCTGATTCGAATGTCCTCCTTGTTACGCATTTTGGTTCCTATTAAAAGTTCGAATGGTGTCCATTTTGTGCTTCGACATATAGTGCTGTTAAGTATTCTTTGTAATCTGTCGACGTATTTGTACCATTTCGTTGAGTCGTCTAACGATAGCTTGGTAAGGACTGGAATCAAAGTTCGGTGTATTCGTTCAACTTGTCCGTTTCCTCTAGGAATGCCTGTTGCTATTTGTAGATGTTGAATATTTTCTTCAGAACAGTAGTCGTTGAATAATTTTGAAGTGAACGCTGAACCTCTGTCAGTGATAATTCTTATAGGGTTGCCAAAGGTTTTCTGTTGTAGTTTTAACTTTTCCAAGGCATTTTCAGCAGACACAGTTTTAACAGGATATAGCCAAGTAAATTTGGTAAATGCGTCTACTACGGTCAAAATGTGTTGATAACTTTTATTTGTGGAAGGTAAAGGGCCAATGAAGTCAACATGATACGTACTTAGAGGGATGTTTACTTTGAAAATAGGATTCAAAAACCCTTCTTTTTTGCCTGTTTTCTTATTAGCTAAGATACATGGGACACAATTAACAATTACTTTTTTAACGACGTTGGTTAAGTTTGGAATAAAAAATTCTTGTTTTACAATTTCTTCTGTTTTCGCTACTGAGAAATGACCATTTTCGTGAATTAACTTAATTAGTTCTGCTTCCATTGCTTTAGGAGTTACGATTAATTCTCGACCATTTAAGTATTTGTAGAGTAAAAAATCCGTTCAAAAAATTCTTCTGATTCTTGCTTCTCTAGAAGCGACTTCAATGTTTGGATGCTATCGTCTTCTTCTTGTGCTTTTTTCAGCTTTGAAGTTAATGTATCGTTACAGATTATCATTACTGGATATCGACTTAGAGCATCAACATGTTTCATTCGACTTCCAGCTCTATGCTCTATTTCATAATCAAATTCTTCTAATTGGAGTGCCCATCTGGCTATACGAGTAATTAGATCTTTTTTATGCATGGTCTTCTGAAATGCTGAACAGTCAGTTACAATTTTAAAATGTTGTCCTAAAAGATAAACACGAAATTTCTTTAATGCGTTGATAATTGCGAGTACCTCTAGTTCGTAGCTATCATACTTTTCTTCTGCTGTATTTGTCTTTTTCGACATGTAGTAAACCGGATGTAACTTTCCATCTTCGGCTTCTTGTAATAGAATTGCGCCGTATCCTTGTTTACAAGCGTCAGTATGCAGTTCTGTTCTTCTTCCATATTTGTAGATATGCAAGAGTGGGCCTTCGGACATAATATTCTTTAACTTCTCAAATGCTGCTTTTTGTAGAGTCCCAAAAACAAAGGGATTTTTCTTTTCTTGTTAAATCGCTAAGTGGTTTAGCTATCGTTGAATAGTCCTTGATATATTTGCAGAAATAACCGGTTAAGCCAAGAAAACTCTGGACTTGTTTTATTGTTGTTGGTTCGGGGAATTTTCGGACAGCTTGTGTCTTCGCAGTAGATGGTTTAATAGTTCCATTTTCCACAACGTGACCTAGAAATTCGATTGTCTTTTTTAAGAATTGGCATTTCTTGAATTTAATTTCCAAACCGTATTTTTTAGCGACTTCGAAAACAATTTGAAGTTTTTCTAGACCTTCCTTTTCGTCTTTCGCTGGAATTACGAGATCATCCAAATAACTGATTACAATTCCTTTCCGTGTAAGATCTCTAAATATACTTGAAACATAGCGTTGGAAAACTCCCGGACTTGTGCTCAGTCCAAATGGAACTTTGTTGAATTCAAATTGCCCGTCTGGGACGATAAAGGACGTATACTTTCTGCAATCTTCGTCAACATCAACGTGGAAAAAGCCATTACGTAAATCTAATGTAGAATATACCTTTGCTTCTTGCAAAGTGTCTAAAACATCTTCGATGAGAGGTAAGGGAAATTTATCTTTCACTAGCTTCTGGTTCAACTTTCTGTAGTCAATACACATTCTCGACGATCCATCTTTCTTTTTTACCATTACGATCGGACTTGCATATTCCGATGAACTCGGACGTATAATCCCTTCTTTGAGCCATTCCTCTATTTGTTTATTTACCTCTTGTCTTTCGGTGAACGCTAGTCGACGAGGTGGTTGACAGACTGGTTCTTCGTCTTTCAGAATAATTCTCATTGTGACGTCGGTAGATGCTATTTTTTCTGGCTTATAATCTTGTATTAACTTCTCGAATTCCTTCTTAATTCGGCAATTTTCAACATGACGCAGGTCTAGCTCTTCTTTTTTCAACATGACGCAGGTCTAGCTCTTCTTGAAGATTTTCAGCAGATATTTGCATAATTTGCATAAGTGCTTGATTTTCATATTTGATGAATTTAACTCCTTCTTTCGTGAAACTTATCGATGCTTGTTCCAAAAGGTCTGACCCAATAACTGCTTCGAATTTTAATTTAT
>BMAV01005186.1:811111-864489 GCA_019973955.1 Trichonephila inaurata madagascariensis
GTGATATGATCTAACTTCTTACAAATGGAATATCCTACATATATATAATTAAAATTTAGCTGTATTAAAATATTTATATGTTGTAAATGGATCTTAATTTAGAACTTATTAAAAATGGCTGACTGTAATGGGTTTTTTTACCCTTTTTTGTTAAAAATTCTTATTAAAAATATTGATCTCAATGTTTAATGCAGACATCAAAATATATAAATTTTGTGATCATTTTTAGTTTACTTTTTTGAATAATTTAAGCTATATAAGTTTTGTAATCAATATTTTTGGATGGAATCTGAATAACTGTTTTCTTAAATAATGAAGTCTATCAATATATCTGAAAGTCCTGAGATGAAACTATTCTTTTACTATGTGTTTTTTTTTTTTTTTTTCAGTATTAGTTACTTCTCCATTAGCGAGGTACCAGAAAATTTTCCCCTGGTAGACTGTTATTTTTATTACATTTAATAAAATATTTTGTTAGTTTTTTAAATATTAATATATGTTTTCAGTAAAATACCTTATTTATTAAACCTTTAGATTTTATGGTTTTTTGTTTGTTACTCAGTTAACGGAAAAGTACACAATTAATGTTTTTCTCTTTTTTTAAGATTACAGCCAAAGGAGTGAAACATCTTCTTGTTCTGCCCCTCCAAATTGTGGAACAACAACGGGTGATGAACGTGATACTGGCTCTGCTCATTCATCTCCTGCTGCCACAGCATTTACCATTGCTTTTGAAACAGAAGCAAATACACCTAGAAAAAAGCTAGGCATTAGAGATAGTATTAGCAAGTTTGCTCCAAATAAATTAGATTCTGAAAATAGAGTTTCTTTTCAAAAGAGTAGCAAAACAGAACCAAGTCCAAAAAAGGCAGGTCTTTATTTTGTATATTACCATTTTTCATGAACTTCACTTTGTATATTATATTTATTATTATAATGGACTGGAAAATAGCATTAAATGAACATTTTATGAATGATCTATTTTTAAATATATGAAATCAAACTATGTTGGTAATATTTTAGCAAGTTAAATGTGATTCTCTTCTGTTATGAACTTCGGAATTTTTTTTTAAATGTCAATTTCATAGAAATACCTTTAATTTAAAATGTTGTTTAGATTATTTGTTTTCCTTTGTATTAAGTCATTGGTTTTTTTCCCTTTTTCAATTTTACCTTTTTAATATGAAACATTTTGTATCATAATATAAAGAAATAAAGCAGAAATAAATACCAATAGTAGTTTGAATGTTAGAACTTATTTTTGTAAGCATATACAGGAAATATGAAAATGAATTTAAAAAACAAAATATTAATTAAACAATTAAAATTAGAATGTTTTAATAGTTTATATTTCATATAAAAAATGTTTAAGATAGCATGCAAAATAAACATTTAAATTTTACTCTTAATTATAGTAAAATAGTTATAGATATTTTGTAAAATTTTTATTTATTTTACAGCTACCCCTTACTGATGCAAAACCACCCATTCCTAAGGCCAGAACTCAATTTGGAACTGCTGATTTGAAGGGTATGTTTCATTTTTAAAAATTTCAAAAACATATTTAAGTTTCAATTTATCTAGTACAAAACATTTTATGCATATACAATTTTTACTATGAATTTTTTTTATTTGATAAAAATTTCATAAATATATATATATATATATATATATATATATATATATATAAAAATATTAAATATGGATGCTGCAGTATCTATAAGCATAGAAGGCTTGGAACCCATCTTATAGCAATCCTATCTTTCCTTCTTTGTTTATGGTAATGAGTTTAATCCTAAATAATGTAATTAATAAATCTTTTGGCTCCTTTATTCATAAGAAAAAGGTTCATGCCAAAAGAAAGCATTTTGAAATACTTTGATCACTGCTCAAATCAAAGAACTGTAAACCAGTTGTTGTCAGATGCAGTGATCTTTGTATAAGTTCAAAAAAGGCCTGTTTGTAAAAATTTGTTAATTCTATAAAATTATTAATATAATGATAAACTATATACAGGGGTTATCAAAATAATGGGAACACCAATGAATAAAAGGGACATTTTTGAGAGTGCACTTTATTAGCATTAAAATATAATAACAGCTACTAGTTTTGTGTTATACATAGAAATGTATATATTCTGGTAGTATGTGATAGCTTTATTAAAGTTCTGTTAGTCTTGGATTTTTTTCTTTTCTTTTTTTGAAAGCTTAAAATATTTGACCTCTCAGATTTTCAAAGAGGCCAAATTGTAGGAGCCCATCTAGCTGGAGTAGGTTTGATTGAAACATCCCAACTTTTAGGTGTTTCTATAGCTATGGTGTCTTAAGTTATGACAGCATACACACAATGCAACAAGACAAGCTCAGGAAAGTAAAATAGTGAACAGAAAGCGAAGCTCAATGAAAGAGACTGACGGGTATTAAAGTGGTTTGTAATGTCTAAAAAGTGAACAATTGTAGCAGAAGTGACTGCAAAGCTCAATCAACACCTGGATTCTTCAGTATCAATTATTACAATTTGAAGGCACCTTCATAAACAACATGTATGGCAGAGAATCAATTCCCAAGCCACGTGTCACAGAAGTTGATTCATAAGTGAAAGAATTAATATGGTCTACCAAATTGTCTTCCACACTTTTCCTTACAACAGGATGTGGGGCTTGTCTGGAGCACACCTGCATAAGTGTATGATCCTGAATGTATCTTTCCTACTGTCAAACATGGAGGTGAATCTGTCGTGATACAGGCAGCCGTGTTGTGGTTTTCTGCTGGACTGATCATAACCTTAAAAAAAGGAAGGATCACTGGGGAGAAGTATAGAGAAATTTTAGTTGACCAGCTCCATCCTATGATGCAAACTTTGTTCCCTGCAGGAGATGAAATTTTTCAGGATGATAATGCACCTATCCATACTGTGGGACTTGTCCAATCATGATTTGATGAACACAAGGATAAAGTTCATCTACCTAGATCTGCACAATCAACCAACCTCAATATAATTGAACCGTTAAGGTCTATTTTAGAGTGTTCAATGCGGAATCTATATCCTATGCCGGCAACTCTTCCAGAACTTCCACAATATCTCCATGATGGTACATTCCTCTAAAAACTATTCAGCACCAGTATGAATTGATTTTTAGGCAAATCCAAGCTGTATGTCATGCCAAAGATGGTATTACAACATTTTAATGAAGGATTCTTTATAAATCTTTCCATTATTTTGATAATCACTTGTAGTATTGGCTGCAGTGATCTGAAAAGGGTGATTTTAAAATGAAGAAATTTTTTAAATAATTTTGATGAATAATATATTTATAATTAATAGCACATATTCATCAAAACATAAATTGAATATTTTTGTTCTAAACAAATATGTATGAATTTGGTTATAATTATTTTTTATGTGATTTTTTTCCCCCTTTACATAAATTTAACTTTTAGAATGTTAATGTTTTTCAACACTAAGAATAAACTGTGCTAGTTGTTACTTAATTTGCTAACAGTGTGCATCTGCACCCTCTTCTTTATCACCTAGCTACATTGAATAAATACATCTAACACAACTACAAATATAAATTTTCAAAAATTGCTATCTGAATATAACCTTAATAGATTAATTTTTGAATACCGAGTTTACTTCATACTTACTGATCAATAATATCTTTATTATTTGCTTAATTTACCAGATATAAATGAAGAAATTGGAAAAATTACAGATTCAACATCATTTTTAATTAAAAAGATGTTGAATGGAGAAGTATCTCCTGAAGCTCCTGAGGAACTTAACAATAAAGAAAAACATCATCCTTTGGGTCAAAATGATGTAGATGAACGCAGTGAAGCGGGTACCTACACTGTTGAAACGGAGCAGGCTGACTGTGATGTCGAAGAAGCACGAAAGAAGATTGACGAAGTCTTTGGGGTCATTCAACTTACAAATTCAGTTCAATCATCTTCCTATTCTTCAAGCACAACTTCATCCTCCAATAAACAGGTGAAGTATTTCTTTGAAAGAGACATTTTTTAAACCCTTATTTGTTGAAAAAAAATTTGAATTTGTTTATAAATTGATTCATTAATTGCATCATTAGTTGCTTATTCTTAATTATCCTACTAATTTTAAAGAATTTTATTATAAAAAAAATTATGCTTTAATCTCATGATTTAGTTAAGGAATTTGTTAGGATTTAGTTCTTGTAATAAGGCCTATTTCTTAGGTATGAGAAAATCTCTGTCAGGGGGATACAAAAAAATAATTATTTGATTATAAAATATTTTAAGTAGAGCTCTTAATTTTAAAAATATTTTTGTATTTTTTATGCAAAACTTGTAAGAGCATGTATTGAGTATTTGTTAAAATTGTTTTAATTCTAGTTCACAAATTGTGTAATAAATATTTTTGTCAAAATATTTGTTATTTAAAGGGATTTATCTAAGTTTACTTAAAGAGTTAAAAGCAATTATATATATAATTTAATCTGTAGAGGACTTAGTTTGTAACAGATTTAATTTTAGTTTTTATGCATAATTCTTAGAAATACAATTTTATTGTAGCTGTGTAATAAACATGTAATGTACTTAATATATGCTTATGTTATAGATTCCACGGCTCAATGGGCGGCTTAAACAACCTATTTTAAAGACTCCTATAAATCCCAAACAAAGAGGTCAGTCTCATGAAAATTTTTCTTACATTATTATTTAGAATATTCAATAAAATTTTCCTATTTTTAGAATGCATAATAAATTATTAGATTTTTGTAAACCAGTGAGTTAAAAAAAAAAACTCACTGAAAATTTTTTTTAATGATTTTATTGCAGCCACATGCATTAAAGTACCTATAACAACTAACATTTATATTTTGTAGCTAAAAGTATTACAAGATTGTAAAGAGATTTTATTAGATTGTTAATTACGTAGATTCAGATTCCTTATGCTTTGATTTTTGTAAAAGGATTTATATTATATAAAACTACCATATAAATGTTATGCTCAAATAGCATATAAACCTCTTTTAGTGATATTTTTTCTGAATTTTTTTTTACATATACAGAATCTGGTATGAATTGGAACTCAACTGGTAAAACTTATGGTCGTACTAGAGGTCAAGGGCCTACACCTGCGGCCTCTACGGAAAGCCTTAATCATAGTGATACTCTTCCAAGATCTCTTCAACGCACTCGTAAAATATCTGACCCACCATCAACTCCAGATAGAACTAGACGAGCAAAGTTAGCCACTTCTCCTAAATCTCCAGGAAAAGCAAAAACACCATCAACATTAAAATCTCCAGGTTCATTATCTAATAATTTATCTGCTGCTCCTTCCAGTAGGGAATCTTTGAATAGAGGTATATAGATTTTGAATTTTACGTTGCGAAAATTTATTTAAGCTTAAGTTTTCAAGATAATTTTTTTATATAAATTACTTGGAACATTTTTATTTTAATTATTAGAATGATTTTGAATCTTTATGCACAATTATTGCTCTTTTTTTAAAAAAACTTGTTTCTTGAAATATATGAAAGTTTTACACTTTATTTTTGTTGCAAAGCAAATATTTTTGTTCTGGAAGACATGTACTCTTAAATTTATCAGGTTTAGAATTTTTGAATTTATATTTGCATATTTTCCTTTTTATATTGGTTAATTCGTTTACATTTAATTTCATTCATAAAAGAAGAAAATACTTTCCCAGTCTAAAGCATATTACTTCATTTTTCTTATTTCTCAGACTGAACACCTGACAATTAAAAATACAAAAAAAAAAAGATAAAATTAAAGCATTAAGTAAAAAAATAAGCTAAATGTGTTTGTGACAGGTGCACAAAGGGCATTGTGCTTTAACTGAAATATACCAAAAATATTAATGCTTTTTTAAAAATTCTATTCAATGTATTTCTTCTAGAAATCTGCCTTGGTTACTTCTCTAATTTTTATTAATATATATTTAAGCAATGTTTTCAAAAATTTATAAATCTCTGAACTGATAGAATGTCTCATTTTTTATAGACGAAATGACTCGAAGGCATTCAACTGATAGCCGATCAGAAGGATCAAAATCTCCCCACACAAGTGTCCAATGGCAAAAGGTTCCATGGAATTTATCAGGTTCTGATCTTGATCTTGACCGAAGCAAGTCAGAAAACAACAGCATTCTCTCGGACACTAGCACAGAACCTAGTTCGCACAGCTCTCACTCAGGTCAGGGTCGTCCTGACCAAGGACCCCAAATGCGTTTAAATCGAGCCTTTGCCTTAAGACGCGCTCGACTGGAAGCAGAAAGTGGCAAAAAAGGGAAAGAAAATCGTACATCCACGACAAGTAGCCAACCCAAACCTATGAAAAAGTCTGGCAAATTGTCTTCAAGCACATCTACTCTGCGTGATGATAGTAGTAGTGGAGGTGGTGGTAGTAGTAGCAGTAAAATGAGCTTTAGGTTATCTTCAAACATCACCAAGCCATTTACAGGTCGACAATTGGGTCCACAGTGTTCTGATCCTTTAAAGAGGAAGGTTTGTTCATGTTTGACCTTTTCAAATTAAGAATGTATTCATACCAATTTTAATAAAATAACATTTTTCTTATTATTAATTTCAGTGTAACTCATATACAATTAGTAAAATGATTGAATAAATAAATGCCTTACCATATTTACTCGAATGTACACCACCATTGATTCTAAGCTGCACCTCTAATTCTCAATGTTTTTGTGAAAAAATTTTGTCATTGATTCTAAGCTACACCCCCAATTCTCTACACCTTTTTAAGAAATAACAAATTGTGTTAAAGGTTCATTGATAGCTGATACTTAAGAAATTTTTTTTTAAATTTAATGAGAAATAATAAGTTAACAATTTATTTTAGCACCATTAAAAACTTTCAAATACATACATGAATCTATTATTACTCTAACTATCAGTATCATGTTTCGAAAATGATTTGTGACTCCCATTGTCACAGTTGACTTTGGAATTGGTGCCATTTTCCCACACTGTGTCATCTTTTGTGCCATCCAATGCATTTGTTCTGCAACATTTTTTCAAAGGAATGTATTATGGTACAGTGTTAAAGAATTATTAAAGACTGTTAAACATTTTTAAGCAAAAATTATATTATTTTGTTTACGCCATCGACTGATATTTGTTCCATCCATGTCAAATTTTCAGAGGCCGCTGCTCTGTTTTTTTCTGCATATAAAATTGCCTCCCTTTTCATACTTGGGTCACAGTGAACTCTTAATGCTATTGCCCATATCTTTGATGTTTAGGTTATTACAAGAAAGCGTATACAAAAAAAATTCCTAAATATGATCAGACAACAATGTTTAAGGTAGACTGAGTACTAAAGATATATTGCGTAATGGGATAAGTCATCGATGCAAGTGGCCTGAATGGACAGTTGCATTTTTCCTTTTGAAAGGGATGGAAACTCAATTTTCACTGTCCAACCAGTGTTTTACCTTTGATTCTAAGCCACGCCAGATTTTCAGTAGCATTAAAAGAGGGGAAAATAGTGTAGCTTAGATTCAAGTAATTACAGTATTTAGATAGTATTCAAAAATAAAAGTATTTTAAAAATGGAATTGCTTGGAATGTATGTAAAATGACTTTGGGTCTCACGTTATTATTTTTTTTTAAAGAATAGAAATAACTAGATCATTTTAATTTAATCTTGAAATTTTAAAAAGTGGCATGAATAGCTATAGGTCTTTTAACATGGCATATTTTTTTGCATTTTCTGTTGCAATTTTTTACTCATTTTGTTGTGCCAATAATATTTTAAAAATTCATAGTATAGTAAGTCATTGGTATATTTTTGTGTTTTATTAGATGTAGTAAATTATTGGAAATATATAATTGGTAAAAATTATTGTGTTTTATGTTCACATTATTCACCACCTTAAATTAGTGTGAAATACTATAATTTTAAGTGTTGTGCTTGACTATTCAATTCTGCTCGAAATTTTGCACATAATTTAATTTCCCTTAAGGCGAGTATTTTTTTAAAACTGATGCAGTTTTGAGTTATTTTCAACAGGGCTCCCAAATTTCACTGTCTTTGCTTTTGAATCTGAACCTTTTTTTCTTTTTCTTTCAAAAAACTTGCTGGTTTTTTTTTTTTAACACTAGAACCGTGGCAGTTTCAGTATACAGTAGAACATCCTTTATCCGGATCATCAAATATCCAGACCAGTTTTTTTTTTTTTTTTTTTTGTCAACTACATGTACTGAATATGAAAATGCATGAAATAAGCTGTGGCCAGATTTAGAAATCGAAAAAGACTTCAATGACGACCACAGGGTGGAAATTACCGACTTTGTCCAATCAATGCCAGGATTTCAAGAGTCCAATTAAGAAGACAAACCTGGATGGCTTGCGATGCAGTAGATTGTGGATTTCAAATGCTAAATGATGATGAGATTGTAACTTGCGTGCAAGAAGAATCTGACCCTGTTGACGATGAAACTGATGAAGATGAGGACAACAACAACAACAAAAGTAACAAGGGTCCATCAAATGCTGACACGTTTTTTGCAGTAGAGACAGCTACGGAGTGGTACAAACAGCAATCAGAGTACTGTTCTACTCTACAGAGTACTTCTGCTCAAGAGAATCAAAGACCTTGCGGGGAAAAAACGAAGGGGTACTATGGTATCGCGAAAAATAAGTATTTATTTTCCACAATAAAGGTAAAATTGCGACATTTTACACCTATTGTGCTTTCTGTTCATGTACGTTTTCCGCATGTGATGATTTTCAATATTTGTATAGTGTCCAGTTTCATATACTGCATGGATTGCATTCGGTTTTCGGTTATTCGAACAATCGTGTATCCAAACGGTGTCCAGTCCCAATTGATTCGGATAAACGACGTTCTACTGTACCTAAAACCGTGGGCTGGGTCAAATTGACCCCAATTTATAAAAAACCCTGTTATGCTAAAAGTATGCTGTAATTATTTGGCAATGACATTTATTCATTTTTAACATTAAATTGTTATAATAAGTGATAAAAAATAATGATATTACAATATGGAATGTTGAATACAGTTAGTAAAATATACAGACAACTTTAATAGAAATATTTACTTTCTTCCCAGTCAAGATTTCCAAAAACAGTTCATGCACATTTTAGCAACTTCTTTTTATATATTTTGTACACTTTCCACTTATCAGTAATTTACAGTCAGAACAAGTGTATCTACAATTTTGTTTCTACATTTAAAAGCTTGACAATGATCCCTTTTTCGCATCAGTGCAGATTTTTCAGTTGTTTTCGCTGATGTCTGTGTATCTGACTTGATCTTTCTTTTGTGAATATAAGCACTACGCAACTCTTCAATGAGTTGTTGAAGATATTCTCTCCTTGTAAGTTTTTCCAGTAACTTCTTTGTATAAAATCCATGAATCCCTGCAAGATCAAGAATTTTGTAGAATACATGAACTGGCCACCTCCTTGATCCTGCCTTCACAGAATATTTCCGAGCCTTTTGGTCAACAATGTCGACACCAAATTTTGTTGAGTTATAAAATGATATTGTTTCTGGAAGCCTTTTTGGTTGATTATTGTCAATATCAGCTGTGGGTTGAAGGGAGCTCAATAATTTTTGCTGGGTTTTCCTTGATGAACTGTCAAAGTTATACCATCATGCTCCAGTAACAATGTATTGTATAACAGCATCTTTACTTTTTTCACTAATTCAGGTACTTCTTTCCGAATTCGTTTCATCATTCCAGTTAAACTAGTGTTCTTCATTTTTAACATTTGAAACAGATTTAGTGTAGTGAAAAAATTATCTGTAGAGATATTTCTTCCTTTATTTTTGAAAGGTTCTGTCAAACTCAAAATGATGTATTCGGGGAGAGATAGGTTTTCAGGACGTTCCTCGTCTTTACCCAAATATGGAAAACCACTGAGCACGTATTTACTATCAACATCAGTGGCAAGCCAGAACTTGATACTAAATTTATCTGATTTACTTGACATGTATTGCGTGAAACGACATCTGGCTTTAGACAGAAACAGCTGTTCATCAATAGTTATATATGGTCCTGGTTTATAGCAAGTTATCGAATTTTCAATAAATTTCTTCCAAACTTCAGAAATAAAACAGAATTTATCTGTTTGAAGACGTTCAAATTGTGTAGATTTTTGTTGAATAGCAGAAATTTCATAAGTTCTCTGAATCTATCTCTCGCCATAGTATCACGGAAAAAAGGTGGACCCTGAACAACAGACTATCAAGCTCTAGATTATTTGCACCGTATATACCTCGAGCATACAAAATTGATATAAAAGCATCTAGTTCGTCTAAAGTTGTTGACCATTAATTTTTTCCCAGTTGCCGGTGAGCTTCTTCTTCTGTACAATTTTTGATATGATGAAGCATAGGCTCATCTATAAGTAGCCTCTATGAACTAATTGCATAACCATTTTCAATATTTTGCTTTGCATAACTGATTGGGCCACTCTTTTCTTTGAAAACATTATGTTTTCAGCAATTCTTCCACACACACAACTTCCAGAGATGATGCTTTCCCAACATGTTCCATCATTTGCAACAAAAGTTCCAGACTTCTTTTCACCTGGATTTGAATCTCCGATAACTTTTTACTTTTATTTACACATTGTTTTTTCCTCCCAGAAGTGGTTTTTCTGCTATTTCATTGTGCAGAAAGATTAGATATGGTATCTTCATCCGAGGAAATATTTTCTTCATCTGGAGGCACATATTCATCATCGCTGGAAACAATTTCTTCCCCACATTATCGTTTTCGGATTCATTTTCCGATAATTGTCGCATATATTCGAGGGCCTCACTAACTGTTAATTTACACATATTTCTTCCAGCCATTTTCACCTAAGAACAATTTCATCTCCGCGTGTGAACAAGGTGGCAAAAATCGAACAGGTTGGTACACTCAAACTATCTCCAAGGCAATGCGAACAACCACTTGTGCAGTCATATAGAACCAGATGTGCACCCGTTAGACTACAGCATTGGCTTTGGTAGTATTGCACCACATTCAATTCAATAGGCTGAAACAAAAAACATTCCTTGAATTTAGAGGCATTTTTCTGATACGGAACAATAATGAGGGGGGAGGTCTGCAACACTGGCTACTACTACAAAATTCTCAGCTGCTCTTCTGTTATCAGTAACTATCTACTGACCCTGAAGTATTGTTCTGCTTACATATGGGAAATGTAAAGAGGACTGAAAAAGCTTTTCCCATTCCAAGAAATGTTGGATTGCAAATTTAGTAGTTGGGATTATGATGGGGTCAAAATGACCCATTCCGCAGTTTTAGGCATAAGTATTAAAAACAAAAAAAATGATAGTATTTAACGCATCATATTTTCACAGATTATTATTGATATAAAAATAGGAAAAATCAAGAAATTTTTTTCAATTCCGTTCGTAACTTTTTTGAGAAAATCGGAAAGAAAATTGTTTGGGGGTCAAACTCACCCCATCCACGGTTCTAGTGTTAAATAAAAATAATGCTTTGTATTTCATTTTACTAACTATTTTAATAGCATTTTAGATAATCTTAGATATGGATTTATATATATATTTAAAACTATATATCAGGTTTAGCAATTTTAATAATTTCTGAATAAAATACTGATGTGAACTATATACTATAAAGAAATACTATAAAGAACTTAATTTTTTTTAAATTCCTAATATCTTTTCATGCCTCATTTTTTTATATCCTTCCTGTGTTTCCTCTTGTATAATTCCTCTTTTAAACATCTATGTAATATGTCTAACCCTATAACATCTATCCTATTCTATGTGGTTTCTTAACTATGCATTTTCCCTCTAACTCTTCTGGGTGCCCTGTTTTTCAGAATGAGTTGAAAGCAGGACATAGACGTATAGACAGTGATCCTGGTAAAGGTATTCCTATCTGGAAGACTGAAACACGTCCTGTTACTTCCGACCATGATGATAAAGGGACAGGAAAATCTGTTCCCATGGATTTGTCCTTAGATGAAACTCGATTGCAAACCTTTCACCGTTCAGTGTCTTGTAGTATTGTGAATGAAACAGATGTGCCAAAATCAAAGCTGTACCACCGTGGTACATCACATCGAGATTTTCCTGCCTCTCTTATTAAAAATTTAGATTCGATAATGTCTGGTTCTCAGGTACTTCAAAATTAAATTTAAATGAATAATTATTGAGATTGTATAACTTGTATTAATACATGTATTAGTAAGGTAGTTGGGTTTTATCTTATTTCTCTTTTGGTTTGAATTCATGATTGAGTTTTAAGCCTGTGTGGCTTTTAACCTGTTTTGTGATTATTTTTTTTAATTAGATTAAGAAATGTTCTTTTGTTTACTAAGGCACAAAGAGGTTTTTTGAATATTTTTTATGTTTTTGTTGTGTGCATTGTATCAAATTTATGCTTTTTGTTACAAAACTTATCTAAGATTTTTTGAACCACATTAATCTTATAATTCCACCTAATATATTAATTAAACAGCAATTCATTAGAACTGAAAAAGTTTTATGGTTTTAGACTTAGTAGATTAAGATAATATAAAATAATATCTGTTTTGTATTACTATATGTTACCATGTTTTCTCATACTTAAACAATAAAAATTTAATTTTTTTTACTGTTAAAGAAGCATGTAATTATCCATTAATTTTTTATATAATTAGTAACATTTTAAGTTATAGCTGTTTGCTATGATTGATCTATGGCATATATAATTTCCTTTATATATAACATGTTTTCTCATGAACAGTTTAATAACTATTGGTACATAGAGAGAAATTGTTTTCAATTTTTGTAAATGCACAATTACATACTGTGAGAGTATAATATGCTCACATAAAATGTTAACTCTATTTTAGTAATCCCCCCCCCCCCTTTCATTCTGGTAGTTTGAAACTATGTTTTTAACTGAGATAATTTCAACTTTTAAAGTAATCGTTAAGTTTTATAATTCATGAATCTCAAGTATTAGCAAAGTGAATATTCGTTTTTTGACCGTAAAAAAATATGCACTATACGTTTTTCGTTCAAAATTGTTCAAGTGAAACTTTTTTTTTTGTTTTAATATTTTATAATAATGTAAATTATGTATCTTAATTTTATTTTCAGATCGTGTCTAGTCATAATATGGATGATTATCAGTGTAGAAGTTCAAGCAAAGAAATAACTGTAAGGATAAAATTGTTTCATTTATCTGTATGGGCATTTTACATTTTGTAGAATTGCTTATAACAATATTTCTATTATTCTCATTAATAAATTGTAATATGTAAATGTAGTCATTAAGCTTTTGATTTTCAGCAAGTTAATAATTTATTGAAAAAAGACTACCTTTTTTTTGATTTTCTGTTCATTATAATGGTTGCCAAAAAATGCAATCTTCATGCATTGTTAGAATAAGGATTTTTGGTATTCAAATTTACTTACTACAAATTACTTGTAAATACAATAAAAATTTCACTTTATAATTTGTACATTTACTGATTTTTAGCTGATATTTAAAGAGATTTAGTAATAAATTTATAAATGTTGAATAAAATTATAAGAAAAGCAGTGTGTATTTACAGTATGATCCAAAACATACCTCAATAATTTAAGGATGATTTCTTAAAAAAATAAGGTATACATTCCTATAATTACAGATGAGCATAGATCAATTCATATACAATAAATTGAAATCACAGTAAATGTATAAAGTGTGAGAATTAAAATTTCTAATGTTTTAAATTAAGTAAAATCTTTTTTAATCGCAACTTGTGAATTGATTACATATTGAGATGTTAAAGCCCCCCCCCTTTTTTTGAGTGCTTGTAAGGGGAATTTAATAATTATAATTATACCAGGGGATACATGTTGAAAATATCATAGTAACTGCTGTAGAAATTGCCGATGCAATTTCTGAAGGCTGATGAACATTAGAACACTCAAGAAATGTTTTTTTTTTCACTAATATTTTAAACTTTTTTAGGGGTAAAATCCCTATAGAAATTAAGAATTTTTTAAATGTATGTGCAATTCCTTCTATAAACATCATTTCATCTCATAAACATTCTCTATTTTTGTAACTCGTACATGTTTTTTTTTTCAATCCCTACTGTTAGTTCACACTCTCCCTATATATATATATATATATCTTGTTTTCAAATTTTCAATCGTTAATAAAATACTTTCTGTTCATCCATTCAAGTTTAAATACATTTTTTAAAACTTGTAGTGGATGACACTTAATGTTAATACAGTTTCTTCAAATATTAACTCATTAATTAAATTTATTTAATGAATCAAAAGAAACAAACAAAAATAATAGTCCAATACAATATATAAAAAGGAAAATTTCTCATTGTGTCCCTGTAGCACAATGGGTACCGTGTTAGACATCTAATCCAAAAGTCGTGGGTTCAAATCCCACCTGGGATGATCTAATTTCTGATAATGTGATTTCTTTTTACTATACTATTTTATTGGAATAATTAAATTTAATTAATAAATAGTAACAAACAAGAATAATAGTCCATCACCAAATACAGAAAGGAAAGTGGAAAATTGCAAAGAAAATCGCTTTCTATTTTGCCACTTAATATATTTATATTAAGTATATTATATTATATACATATTTATATATTAATTGTAATTATTTAATAAAAAGTAACTAAAATAAAATTTTTCTTTGTTAACCTAAGATAAGGAATTGACTTAATAAAAAAAAATTATATTATATACTTGTTTTTTTCTCCTTTCACTTTCCTAGGCATTAGATTCTCTAGTCATTTCTGCCATTCATCAATTGGCTTCAAAATTATGGTCAAATTCAAAGCACTTGCTCGAACGAGAAAGGTTAGCTTTAAAAAAATTATTTTGCATTCTTTAGCAAGTTTTTTGTATTTTATCCTATTGCTTTTTTCCTGTTAATCAGATTTTAATGATATTAGTTTGAATGTTATGTTTAAATTAATGCATGTTCAATAAATTTTTTCTGTGAAAAAAAACCAATCAAATTTGGATGATGAAAAGTTTTTAAAGTTAAATAAGTTTTGCTTTATATCGTAATTTTAATTTGCACATGAAAGGATATATCCTATTTAAGAAAAAATTGGGAAATTAAAGGGCATTTCTTTTAATATTATAATAATTATTATTATTTTGTTATTGATAAATTGATAATTCAACAATTTTGTCTTCCTTTAGAAAAAAATGTCCTAAGGGAAGTGATACTTGGTTAATGATAGATGAAGTTCTGCCTCAAGGTCCAGTAACGGGAACACCTGAAGATGGAGATTTCACTAAAGATCTGTCCAGTATTTTGAAGAACTTAAAGCGAGTTGAGCAAGGTTTAGATGGTTTGTATTAAATTCATATAATTTTTATTTGTAAACTGGCTGCATAGGCAGGCTTTTTCAAGTGTATAACTTTTTCCCTCTCCCCTCCATTCTATTTTTTGGACTGAACCTCATTGGTACTTCAAGGGAAAGTAATTACACCCAACTCTTTTTTTATGCAATTTTGAAATAACACAGTTCACCAATATAATATTTTACACGAATTTTTTGTTCTAGCTTGAATCACCCCCTCCCCCTTCCAAATTTTTTTCTGGAGTTATGGGGAATACCTAAACTGTGCAATCACTTTTTTCTTTATTTTGTTATGCTTCAACTTGAAAGCATTTTGTTCAATATAATTGTATTTTGTGTAAAAGTGTTCTGGTTATAGGATGCAATAAATAATTTCAATAAAGTTCTATAAGTTGAGGCTCAAATTAAAGTTATTTTTAATTCGATGGTAGAATTTCCTATATAATTTGCGTCGATGATGATTCTTTCTATTAAAAGCCATAAATAACAAATTCTTCATTTGAATGAAAGCCGACAGAGTTGTGCTAGACATATCCAACACAACTACTGATGATAGCATTTTTAATCCAGTTGTAATAAATGTGCACACTTGTTATCTAGTGAATAGTTGTTAGTAGTTTTATTTTGAATTTCTCAATTTGAATTTTTGTATGCTGCACATATTTATTGACTGAATTTTCATTACACACTATATTTTTTTGTGTGATAAAAATTAATTTTTTTGTTTTATAAATATGTTACATTTTTTTGGGGGAGGGCAGGGAATATTTAATTTTTTCATCTTGCACGATTTTTTTAAAGTTGAGAAGCAGACCCCCAAATTTACCGTATGTCGCACGTATTTTTTACACGATTCTCCCCTCCCCCCTCCACGATTATCTAAAGAATGTATTTATGATGTAAAACAAGATTTGGATGTATGAAGTTTTTCTTTTCTTTATTTTTTTTAAAACAGTTTTTTCAGTTAAAGTTCCAGATTTTGCACATCAATGACAGCCAATGATTTTTAAACAAATGTTAGAAATTGCATGAATAATGCCTCCAAAAAGAGTATTGGACTAAAAACAAAAATTTTAAAAATCTGCAATTTTTAAATGAATTTTTCGATTTTTGGTCAAAACAAATAGGATTATTTTCAGAAATTGGGAATTTATTAAATGTTTAGTCCAATTTTGGGTAATTTTCTAAAAATTCTTTAAAGAAAGTTTTGGGAATTGGTTTTTTAAATTATCAGTTCTAGGATAGCAAAGTGTGCACAGTTTAAGAACATAAGCATGATTGATCACAATGATGAGAAAGATACAAAGCAATTAAAAGTATGTCAAATGCGATTCTATCCATGAAAATATGTCATTGATTCATTTTAGAAAAAATGTAGAATATAATTACTTTTTGTCTGATTTCTCAGTATGGAAGACATAACAGTGTTAAAAATGATGGAAATGTTAGAAATCTTTTCCCCTGCCATCCTTTTGAGCCTTTGCATGCAAGATGACATGTACAAGGATAGGCCAATAATTCATTTTAACATTTTTAATTGATGTTTTTCTTAGTTTATTATAATTATGGAATTTAAATGATTAAAATGGAATCCTCTCAGAGTATTTCCCATTTTCAGGCATCTTTGGCCCATTTTTGCATGCAGAAGCTCATGAGAAGATAGTCTCACTTAAATAGATACGTTTATTTACTTTTAAATTTTAAGTGCTGACTGTAAGTTTAAGCCTCCCTTCACATACACACACCCCTTCTCCTTTATGACAAAATAGAAATTTTAAATATTTGGCTGTAATCTTCATAAAATTTGAAATGAAAGTTCCTTCTTTTTTTAAAATTGCCTTCCATTAAGTTTTAACAATTTCTTTAATTTTATTGTTCGTTATAACATTAATTTCTAGATAGTTTTATAAAGAAAGACAAAGTAGTGTTTAATTTGTGCAATATCTTAATTCACAATACATGTGAGTAATATTCTTTTTTCAAGAAATTCAACTTAAATGTTTGAACCCTTCTCAGTACAAGGCAGATTTCCCCACCCTCTTTAAACATTCTTAGGTGCATTTTGCTGGTGAGTGAACTTGAATGAACGTCACAATCTGATTTGTAATGCTCATTCAGTTTTTTTTTGTCTTTAGTCCGAAATCGTGCTCATACAAGATTGTCCACGACACATACACCCCTTAAAAGAAAAGGAGGACGTAATTTGTCCCCCCACCAATATGCCGTAAAAGTAAAGTTCCTAACTTCGATCTAAGTGGGGCTCCCCCTGCCACCTCTTTCTATGGAAATGAATGCGCGATTCTTTCTAATCCTAGTTGAAGCATGAAAATGAAACATATTTTTTTAAAAATTAGACTTAGAGAGAGAAATCCTACACTAAAATTAAACAAAATGTAGAAAAAGGACAAATTTTTATAGAACTAAGTAAACAGTATAATTATCAATAGCAATATTGCAGTGAATTTAAGAATAAAAATCTATTTTTGTAAGCTAATCAAAATAGCAATGAACAAATGGTTCTATTAATCAGATTACTTAAATATACTTTGAGTCTAAAAAGAAAATTAAAACAATTAAAAATTTAAAATAACAAAATTAAGTATACTGGTATTAAGAAAAAGTTACATTAAGTAATTTAAACACAAGAAAACAAAATATAATTAAGAAGACTCACCTTGCAGCAGCACCGAATATATTTGTACAAAACTGCCATACAATGACAAAAAAGCTGGTATAAACTAGAGATTATGTGATATAAATCTGATTAAATCCCTTTTTAAAGGTTTTGACCTAGATTCCTCTCTTCCCAATCCACTACCTGTCTTACTATCCCTTTACTTAAATTAATTCATGGATAGAAATGAACATTGTTAAATTACAACCAAAATTAACAAAGCCAGATTGGGTCTTCTGAACAAATTACCTATGATTTTAAGTGGGGATTTTAAAGTAGATTTTTCAAAAGACAAATCAAAATCTTTAGTTGATTTTTTAAAATCAAAATTCAATTTAATTATGTCGAATGATCCAAATGAAAGCACAAGGAAGTACAAAACAATGCTTGACAAAGTTTTTTTATAGATATTTAAATAAAATTTTGAATCTAAAGTATTTATAACCTATTTCAGCTACCATAAACGTATTGTTTCCTTCTTAGAATGCAATTAATTCACAAATATGATTGTATATTTTGCACAAAGATATTACTTTATGAGTACAGACATATGAATAAATAATTTTATATGACAATACTAATATCCCCTTGTTTTTTATTCACCTAACTAATCCCTGAAAAATTTGAAAAAAACTTTGAAGTTGTCACTTCTATTGTGTGTGTTTTTTTATTATTATTATTATCAGCAAGCAGTTTTTTGCTTGCTTAACTGGTGTTCACACAAAATTTATCATTAATATTATATTTATAAAAGTGATTGTTTTGAGATATTTAAATTAAATGTTTGCTGAAAAACTATTAAAAATATGTAAATTTTATAGGATTACCATGGACACAGCTTTACAATCTTTCTTGATCATCAAAACACAAAAACCTTATGGAAATAATTTATTAACTGATTATTTTATTGCTATGTCCACAAAAAAAAAGTCTTATTCAGAATATCAAACATTTTTTGAATGGTTTTAGTAAATCTAATATGTATCATACTGCATGTAAAAAATTATCTCCATTTCTGCATGAATAATACCTAAAGAAAATGAAATTGTACAAAATGTTTCTCCATGGTCAAAAGATGCAATTTTTCTCTTTGTTGCGTGACTTAGAGTGCTGACCATTCAAGCTCAAAGAAATCATACATGTGACAGAGATAGACCATCTTAGAAGTTAATGTATTTAAAAAAATAATTGTATTTTGTAACAGAAAATGTTACAAATTTTTTTCAACTATTTAACTCATTATTTTTGAAAAATGTTACTTAATAAAATTTTGGTGTGAGTTAAAAATCTAATGATTGGCTATATTATTTTGGCAAAAAATGAGTAAGTCCCTTATTGTTTTGTGGGCCTCATTCTCCCCCCCCCCCCCCCACCTTCTCAATTAATAAAGATGATCTATCATTTGAGGAATTTAATTTTCCTAATTTATTCTTCAAATATAATATTGCCAAAAATAAATCTTGTTTGTTTATGTGTTTCATTTATATGTATATAGTTCCCTGCTCTTTATAGAATGAAAACCCATAGAAACCCACAGACTAGAAATATATATATTTCTCACTTATATTCAACAAATAAAGTAGTGAGCAGTAATGTTAGTAATGTAGTATGTTTTTTAATACTTTTTACAAAATCTAATTATAATTTATATTAAGATTATTTATTTGTGTCTTATTGTTGATAAAATTAATTTTCTTTTAATTTAGTTTACATTTTATGCTTGTTATTTCAGTTTTGTCATCCATATTAGAAAATGGCCACGATCCGGAACCAGGCGTTAATTTACAGGAAAAAGCACCTCTGCCACAAAACTTCTTTGTTGTGAATATGTAATAGTGTGCTTCATTCTGCTTACTTCTTTTCAAAAAGTGTAAATAACAAAGAACAAAACACACTGAATTAGCAGAGGCAAAACTAATTTAGTATTACTTTATCGCTCTTTAAAAAACCTGCCATTTTTATTGTGCTTGAATAAAACTAAGTATAGATGAGATTTAAGTACTTGTCAAATCCTTCATTGTATTTTCCCATCCTTTTAAAATTCTTAATAAAATAAATTTTTTTATTATTTAATAAAAATTTTTTGCTAATTGTACAAAGAGATTTTTCACTTATGCATATATGTGTGCTAGTTTTTTCTATGTTCTAGTAATTTATTAGTATTTCAATAAAATGCTTTCAACTGCATACATGAAAATTTTATTTCAGGCTACGTAAATTTGACTTCATACATGTTGTATGCATAATTTTACCAGACTTCATTTTAATTTATTTATTTCCTCAAAATAATATACAATCATAAAAATGATTTTAATTCTTGAGATAGTGGTTTCAACACTAATTTACATAAATAAAATTTATCTACAAAACTTCATATTTTTATTTTAAGGTTGTCTCTGCAGAATGTTATAGTAGAACCCAGAATTAGAACTATTTTTGTCAAACAGAAGTGTTCTTACATAAATATAATTTTCTGACTTCACTTTCCTATAGAAAGCTGCATATTTTATTACACCATTCAATTTTATGTTAGTCGCATCTATTTTTTTTTCTGGTGTAAATTGGGTTCCATATTTTGTCACCTGTACCATAATCTTAAATATGTATTATAGGGAAGCATTGTTTATTCATGGAATGTTTTCAACTTTTGAAAATGCAGTTTAAAAGTATTTGTATGCATTGTAATTCATATATAAACAGATACATGATTTATAATGTAAATTTTCATGAAAAGTAAAACATTCTGTTTGAATAAGTGTTCAAAACGTAATTCGGTCTATCTCTGATACATTTGGTGGAGGCAACCTTCAAAATATTTTAATTGAGAATCTAAATTATAATTTCCCCCCCTTTTGAATTTTAAATAATTTTTCAATATAATTTGTTTTAAAATCAGAATATTAAGAAGTACCAAGAATTATATTCTGTGTAATTAAGTTATTCATAATTTATTTATTTTTTAAATGCATTTAAATTATTACAAGTTATGTAAATAAATGTAATTAAAATATGATTGATGACTTAAATATTACAATTTTCTGTACTAGTTTTTAACTGTTAATCTGTTTATTATTGTTACTGTCTTCATATCTTTAAGGGTTCAGTGTGCATAAAGATGTAAATTTGTTTTCTGTTTGTTAAAATTATATATATATGTATATTTATATTTTAATGGAATGGATGAATTGATTTCCACTTAATATCTATTAACCATTAATCTTGTAGTCTCATCTATACTTAGTTTTAACTTGCTGTATGTTTGAATAGCGATGGTTAAGTGAGCTGTTTAAACCTTACTATAACAAACATTTAAGAATTGTATATTTTTTCTACCTCTGTTAAAATACTGTGATATTTTTTTGTTCTTTTGGACTGTTTGCTTTTTAAAAATTGCAATTTTTCCCCAGTGCAGCCTTTTTAAATTGATAACTTAATTTACTCTATTGATTCCCAATTGTAACAAAATAAATTTTTAAAGTGTATTTATTTAACTTGTTTGAATTATATATTATGCAGAGTTTATATTAATAAGAATAAATCTGTTACTTGTATATTGTGTGTTTGTTAACTAATGAAAAATATATATATGTTACTATGCATTTTGTAAGAATCATTTTAGTTTTTTCTTTTCCAATAACTTTTTTAAATAAAAAAAGTGCTTTTTTTTAATTAATATGAAAATTTGTGAATTAACTTTCATGCATTTATTTGCGTGAAGCTAATTAATTTATTTCTTAAATAGAATTTATTCAAGACTAAATTTTCTGTAGATTAATGAACTAATTGAATTAGCATTTATTTTCGAAATGGCTGATCAAGGAATAGAGCTTTGAATTTTTTATTCAACCCAATCTAATATTTCTTCAATTTATATTTTATGATTCCTAAGTATTTGACACATGTCATAAATTGCACAATTTCTGCTTGCTTTTTCAAACATTTGGTGCTATTAGTGTGTTTACTTTTTCTAATTTAATATTGTAAAAAAATTCTTTCAAAGTTTCATATAATTTATCTGTTTATCATACTTTCAAAAGGAATTTGGATTTATATTTTAATGTTTTTTTTCTTGGCAATATATAATTTTATGCATAGTTTTTCTTGTCAATGTTACCATTACACTACTTTTTATGTAATATAGTGTCAATTACAAAATTTTGTTAACAAATGTCTTGATTATTAATATAACCTTTTTAAATTCAATATTACACATCTTACTACATTATTTTCCTATATTATAAATATTTTTATCTAGAAAGATTCAATGCTTAAATGATTTATTGAAATCAAGCTTTATTAGTTTCAATATGGATTTTCCTGTATTATATTAGATATTTTGTTAGAATTGACAATTTATTAAAATTTTAGTTGACTATGCAGTATAGAAAGTATGAAAATGTTATACTATTCTGTCTACTAAAATTGCTATAAAGTTATTTTAAAATTAGAATTGGTGGTAACAAACTTATTTGGTGTATGGAGCTCATTATTTTCTGAATGAACTTCACAATCATATTCAGCTAACTTTATTCAAGGATTATGTCCTTCTCAATGAAATGATAAATTTTAGTGTAAGCAGAAAATCTGTATTTGAATACAGAAAATCTAGTAAATGTTTTCTTTGTAAATACTTAGTTCTCATGCATGTGCAGATAAAAAACAGAAAACTACTATTTTCAATCTAAAGTAGATATACTAATGGAATGGCAATGGCTCTGTTTACTAAAAAAAATCAAGAAGAAATTATTAACTTCTGAATGTTCTGCTCTGATGTGTAAACTTTATATATGGCATCAATTTTTTGTTATTGTTTTGTTTGAAATAATTTTTAAAGCATGATATAACGTTGATTTAGGCTGTAAAATCCTTTTAAAAAATTGATTCATTGTTTCTATTTATATACTTTTTACTTTTATTTATTTGCTGTTCTAATGCATTGTTGAGAGGGGAAAAATTCTTCTTCAAAGAATTGTAGAAACCCCAGAGCATTAATTTTGCTATGAAATGAAATTATATATTTTTAATATATTACTATACATATTTTGGTATTAGTAGTTATTTGTCTTTAATATAATTAAATCCTATATGTCAAGAATAATTTGCAACAAGTAGTAACCTTAAAATTTGGAGTGAGAGAATAGTAATTTTATTCCATAAAAGCTTCCATGTCTTGCTTGAAGAACAATATTAATTTAACATGAAGATTAATAAGAGTTTTTCATATATTTAAATTCATGCTTGAGTTTTGCTTGCTTTGAAAAAGCCAAAAGCAAGTAATGAGGGCTTTTTTTTTAAAATGTATGTTACATTTAAAGAATGTTTTACTCTGTTCTTATCAAATTTATTTTTATTTATTTGAAGTTTGGCATTAAAGCAAAATTAAAATTAGCTTTTTTTTTGAAAACTGGTAATACTTTTTTGCTGTAATGAAATGCATTTTCATTATTTAAGAGTATTAGGTTGTATGAGTCTTTCATGTAGATATTTGGATTTTACTTACTGTCACACTTTCAATATGAGAACTTTAAAGGTATGAAACTTTATATCTAAAATTTTTTGCAATACTTTGTATTTATGGTATATTCTGATGCTTAAAATTATTTCCAATTAAGATTTTTTTTTGTTCCAATTTTAAAACACTTTGTTTTTGGTTGTATATGTGTATAGATTTTTGTCATTTCTTCTGTCTGCAATTAAATGTATCTTATAAAGTAACAGCTTTCTTTAACTGATGGGAATATATTTCTCAAACTTTTGATTTTTCACTTAGGTAAGGTGAATCAAAGTAGACAGTATTCTTTTGTAAAATGTCCCCCCCCCCGTTTTTTTTTTTACTTAAAGAGGCATGTGAGTGATGTTTTTTACCTTACTTAAACACAAAGTATGATTTTTAAAAAATCTCAAAGATTGAGTTTTTATTTTTAAAAAAAAGATAGGATATTCAAACCCTTGCCATCATCAAAAACCATTTTTATATTTTTTGTTGGCATACTTCCCTCTCCTATTGACTTGAATTTTTTCCAAGTTTTTCCCTAATGATGTTCAGCAATAAAAATTGTATCACTTTGTATGTTCAATTGATTCTTTAGACTTCTACCTTCTGTTTCTGTGAATCATTTGTTTAAATACTGGGACAAATTTACATGCTACATATTTTGTAGCAATCTTCCAGTATCAACCATACAATATTATAGCTTAAATCTCATACTAATCCCTGTAAGTTAATCTTTAATTTTCTAGGACATCATCAGCAACTTCTGATTTGAAATTTACCCAAATTTATAATTGTTAATCTTCTATTAGATTATTTTCATCAAAATTTTATAACTGGCCATTATCAGAATGCCTGTTAGACTGTCTGTGATACATAGACTGGTAAAAGTATTGAGTTGCATAACTATCAAACTATTCAATATTTCATCAGCAGTAATTATTCAAAACATTATAGTTTCAGATTTTATTTCAAAAGGAGGTTTTCAGTTTTTATTTTTCTAGCAAAATAATTTGTGTAAAAAAACTAAAACCTTTTTTTGAGAGACCTAATAGATATTTGTTCAAATATCCTAATCCATACAAGCATTCTGAAACACTTGGCGAGAATATTTTGTGTATTTCTTCAGTTTTATTTAGTTAAACTTGCTGTAAGTTTAAATTTTTTGTAATCATTTGGGAATTATTCTGCAGACATAAGTGTTTAGGAATTATATTATAGCCTTTGTTATATTTGACAGTCATCTATGGCAAACTGGCTATTTTGAATGACTTATTTTTAATAAAGGACATAGATTTTAAATATATTATTTATTATCATATGAGGATCTTCCCAAAACTTTTTCTATTCCAAGTTTTGGAAAGATACATTAATGATTTGTAGGATGATCAAGAAAGAAAAACATTAAATATTGTGTTTTTTATTTAGTTAAGTTACTTACTGCACCCTTTATTAATAATAATAAAAAAAATTCAAGATCTAAGTTTTTTGTATAATTATTCTATAAATGATATATATACTCATAATAGGCATGTTCATTATTTGGCTAATATTTTAATGATTTTTAAATGAAAGAATTAATTTATTAATTTTAAAATGAACATAAAATGGAGAGGAAAATTTTTAAATATGCCTTTATACATTATTAATATAACTTGCCTTGCCTTTTTTTTTTAATTTTACTAGATTTTTCAAAATAAATATTTCAATATATAATAAGTTCTTATAATTAGATAAATATTTAATGAATTCAAATTGAAATAATGGTTAACTATATTGATAGTTTATGGACTTCTACAATGTGTAACAAAATCACCGAGGAATACAAATGAATTTGATAGAAAATATAGCATTTTATCATAAATATTAATTCAGTTTCAATAGTTTGGAAGTAATCATGTATTTTCAATAATGGTGTATTGATTAATACATTTTTGTTAATTCATATTACTTTTTCTATTCTATTTTAATAACAATTGTTATGTATTCGATGTAGAAAATTTGCATGTTAATATATAAATGCATACTTAAACTTTGATACCGTTTTTAATGAACTACATTTTTGAATGTTTCTTTATTGCTTAAGTTAAGTGATCTGTAAAATTGTTTTCAATTTTAATATTAATCATGTGAACATGTTTTTATTTCTTCTCTCCCTTGTGAAAGTGCATTTTTCTGAAAATGTCTTGTTATACCTGCCTTGTGTTATATTCATCCAGTTCTGCATGCTGTTTTGTCTTCATAATTCATTTCCTTGTTATATTGTAATCAAAAATATAAAAGCAGTACATTTTATTGTCCTAAGATCTGCAAATTGTTGCTATGAATGCTTCTTTCTGTACATTTATATTAATTGAAAATATGCTGTAAAAAAATTACTTTAATTATGCTGTATAATGTGAATGGAATGTGAAATGTTTGTATATATGAAAAGTAATAAATTAACATTTTTTAAAATTTCTTAGTGTGTTTAAATTAAGTATCATATTTTTTTTAAAGAATATAACATTGTGTTATTTATCTTATTGTATTTATTTAATTTAAATTTTTTATCCAAATATATGAAAGTGACCATTGAGATTTATAACGGAATTTAGAGGTTCTTAGACAATGATGAATTTTAAGTCTCATTCTACCGAAAATTATTGTTAGGGTGGATGGCAACGTGATAAATCCAAAATCTTCATGTTCTATAGAATTCAAGCTACCAATTCTATTAGAATAAACAAGAAAAAAATTGCTGAAATTTTCAATGGATAAATACAATGAAATGAGTATAGAACATGTTTTTTAGTGACTATTGATACCATCACTATGAACCAACTTGATTGAAAATGGCAAAATAATGAATGCAAATTTTTAAACTAGTTTTAACTATCTTTCAAAGAATTAGAAATATTTGTGTTTGAAAAAACATCAAAATTGACATTCTTAAATGTAAATGATTTGGGCAATGAAAATGTGAGTGCAAGTCTTATCAATAGTACAATACAGAACAAAATAAAAAGGTCAATGGCAATGTATCAATAATTATTTTGATTTCAGATTCACTTATGCCAAATACTATTTTGAATTAATTTTTGTCACTCTGAAGCAATACTAAGATTATTGGTGTCAGACCAAAATTTGGAACAATCAAGCGATGAATACAACACCTGAGTTCACATCCATCTCTCCAAAGTTCCACATCATACCAGTAATACTTTGAATAACAGATTTGATGCGCATCAGTTCCATCTACAACAGGTCTGCAGTGACATTTGGTTTCGAACCCACAACTCAACATCATTGTTAAATGTGGGGAAATACATTGTGATAGTGCATTGGCACCTGCAAAATTAAGTTATTTTACTTAACTCGCAAAATTCAATGAAAAATTCTTTTAAAAGACTGTTGAATAACTAAATCACAAGGTGAAAAAATAGTAATATATAATGAAAGGCACTAATTCCTCCATTTAAAATTGCTGAAATAATTGCTAAAATTTTAAAATACGATTGTATTTTTGACAGAATTATACGTCATCTTATCAACAGTTTTTAATATTTATCAAAAGAATACGTTACAAACTAAAGAGTTCTGAAATCAGTGGCATATTGTATACTAGGGTGTGTTTATTTGATTGATGAAAAGAATATAAATTGATTTTTGAATTATGGATAAATTACTATAAACAAAATGACTGGATTAAAAAAATGAAAGTAGGTGGAACTGATTCTTCAGATCAGAGAAAAATACTAAGGGGAATAAAGGACAATGTATTGAAACAGCAATGAAAGTTTCTTTATATCAGTGGTCTTCAAACGGTGTTCCACGGGGCATACTCAAGGATTCCAAGAGTCATGTGTATGCAAAGTGAATTCACAATCTCAATGAAGGTTGTATCACAAGTATCTAAAGCTCCTCTCAGTCATCAAAACTGAAATTTTTTTTAATACATAACATATAACTGTATTTTGTAATACTTTTTGAGCTTTTATTGTAGTATAATAAAAGAAAACTGAAACGTGTGCTTGTACGATTTTTTAAATTTTTTTATATGTACTACCAACTAGATAGTGAATATTCTGTTCTTTATTATATATCCAGGGCTTATACTCGTTAGTACTACGTTCTGTAGAACTAAATAGTTTTCTGTTGGAAAATGCACCTTTCTTCTTTTGTGGAAAAAAACATCTGTAATAAAAGAGTCAACGACAAAAAAAATCAACAGATTCGACTTTAAAATTTAAACAAGAACCGCTCCTAAATTTTAAGCAATTAACATTTAATACATTACACAACTATTACCAATGTAATACTATTCAGAACAATGTATTTAATATTTCTCAATATATGTAGCAACAAAATTAAAACATAACACCAAAACACAGAATAAGAATTGTGACTTCAGATAATTTCAGTAGACCTAAATCTCGACAGTTAGTGCAAAAAAAATGCAAGCATATATCCCAGTTACTGAATATAATGCATGAGCATGCGACACTTACATCACAAATTGCTTCATTAAAAATTTTCAATAACAAATACAATACTTTTTTTTAAAATTCTCTATATAAAATGCATATAACTTGTGTGTTGATCTACTCTAAATATTATTTAAGATATATTCTTTTAAGTCTGCATGTGGGATGGGGTTCCGTGAAAACACCTTATACTTCTAAGGGTTCCGCGAGTCGAAAAAGACCACTGCTTTGTATGATGGGTAGTTTTCAAAAACTTGAACAATATGAAATCACAATTTCACCTTATTCTTGACAAAAAAGGGACTAATCAACCCATGTCAAATAAATACTGCAGCTGTTCACCACTAAGTAGACAAGAAATACGAAATTGCATCCCTATTTTTAATTTTGAAAGAAAATAGTTGTGGAGAGAGAAGTATTGGCCTCA
The DNA here is from genome assembly GCA_019973955.1 of Trichonephila inaurata madagascariensis. NCBI lineage: Eukaryota > Metazoa > Arthropoda > Arachnida > Araneae > Nephilidae > Trichonephila > Trichonephila inaurata. The sequence continues at coordinate 839,538 of BMAV01005186.1, forward strand.
AGCTGATTACATAAGATATCACACTAAACTGGTGTTAAAAAGGATGGGTCATACTGTGATGTCATTTTCTAAACTGATTCTTTGAAAAAAGCTGTTCTTTTTATTTTCTTTACTATCAAGTATTTTAATTCACTTTTCAAGTAAAAATTTTTTCCTTATTATAGTCATTCATAAATCAATTTTCTTAAATCTTTATTAAAATGGGCAAGTAATTAAGTTTCTCAAGTTATCTAAATCATCAGACAGGAGATAAAGGCCCTGACAAGCTAAGTGCTCTGTAACCCAAACCCAGCTACATATAACTGTTAAAATGTAATAGAGTAAAATAAAAACATGGAAGAAATGTTCAATTTGCAGTCAAGAAAAATTATTATATTAAGAAAAATAAAGTGTAATTTCTCTTTTAAGAAGGAACTCTTTATCGCTCGTCATTATGACAGTATCATATGAATACTTTGCAGTTCTTTTAGATATGCCCATTCCCTCTTCACAGAGAACATTTACATCATTTTGCAGTTCTGATTTGATTAGAGAGAGAGACAGCATACATATCCATCTACTCATGTGAATGAGTGTTAATTAACATCAACTATAAAGCAACACATTGGCTATTAACAATGGACCTCATTATTTTGAACCTCGGTTAAGTCACCAGAATGATACGCCTTCCCTAAACTTCTACATCACACCAACAGGACTACCAGGTCTCGGCAGATTTAACGTATGTTAACCTCTCAACGTTGCAGGTCTTCAGTGGCATTGGGACTCAAACCAGCAACAAGCCAGCCACAAGTTCTTGACCATAACCCACTAAGCTACCAAAGCCACCCTGTCTAGTCAAATTAGAATTGCTACTCAAGAATGAATTTTTGGTTATGATGCCTCATTTTGTAAATGATTGGCAACACAGTGTATGAATGGATTATCAGAACATAATATACTTTCATTTGCAGTTCAAATGATGATGAATTCCCCCCCCCCTATCTTGGAGCAACAATTTTGTCAAATGATCAACATTTTTGGATTTTGAAAACCCCATAGAGTTTACAAAACAGTTAAGGGAAGGAATTAATTGAACCAGGTCCATCGTATATTCATTATCCAGATTAGTAGAAATATTGACCACTCATCTAGTAAAAGTAAATCATGGAAAAAACGTACTGTTGAAATTTAAATACTGTCAAAAGAGCTTTTTTACTTCTTGTGAAAATGATCATTCAGATTGATAATAAACATAGTTTAAAATATTTTAAGCCCTTCCAATACAGCTTATACTAATTGTTTATCTGAACAGTCAATGCGTGGTAGTTAATTCATCTGATGTTTAAATATTTTTGTAAGAATAATGTACCAGTGTGTTATGGTTTTAATAAATAAAACATAAGACAAATACAGCAATAATTTTTTTTTTAATTTTGTGAATAAAACTCTCTTTAAAGCAAAGAATCTTTATAACTTTGTACAAATTTTCTGTTTTTACATGATTTACAAAGCAGTACTTTTCTACATTGCAAGTCAATGAAGAAATATATATATGTAACTTCTTATACAAAATTCAAATATTCTGTTTCAAAGCTATTAATTAGTCTCTGTAAGATTAAAGTGCATCCATTACAACACAAAGTTAAATTATGAGCTTTCGTAACCATTGAAAATATACAAATCAAAATTGCAGAATATGAGTACATATTTTGAAATTCAATGTGAACACTAAACATATGTGAATCCAAAGAAAAGCATACACATATATGTATATAAAAAATTTTTTTAAAAAAGAAGTATTCTTCTGTTTTACATAAAACTAATACTTAATTGTGTAACACACTGAAATTTGATAGAATTAGATTTTAAACATTTTCATTTTTCAAGGGGGATATACTTTAACTCTGAATATGCTCGAAATGATGGAACATAAATATGATGGGAGGAATATATGAATAGATATAAATAGGTCTTCCAATTGTCACTAAAAATAAATTAATGTTTACAAAACTTTCCTTTCAGAATTGGAAAAATGTATGCATATATGTAAAAAAGAATATTAAACAAAATGCAAAGAACTAATAAATATTTTATATAAAACAAAAGAATACCAAAATTTAATAAATATCTATGTTGTAATATAGATACCAGAAATATTCATAAATATAATTGTAGCTATTACTTTTCCTCTTGACATTTATCTATAATAAGGGTGGATCTTTTAAAGGCACTGAAAAAATATTTCCTTTCAAGATGAAGTTTTGAAAGGTGAATCCAGCAATCTATATAGTGGACCAATAGTTCCTTTTTTTTCTGCATTCAAAAGTAATATTTAAAAACCTCTATGGCATATGAATTCATTTTATATGCCTGAGAATTTTAAACATTAGAATGAAGTTATTCGAAATGTACAGTTAGATATGTTGGCAAAAAAAATGAGATTTCAACACTGCATTTTTTTAAGTGCCATACAAATTCATCACACAAATATATTTTAATTAAGTATTCCAGTTAATAATCAGTAATTGACAGTTATGTATGACATGCACAGGAAAGAAAGGTCAAAATGCATATAAAATATTTCTATATTGCTTGACAATATTTAATAAACCTCAACATATAAAAAGACAAAGAATGATAAATGTAATATATATAAAGGTTGAAACTAGTTAAGAAAAAAATACATTAAACTTTTTTACTAGTAATAATTTTTATATCCTCTATAAAATTGTAACAAATATGGTCACATTATAAATCCATTGGTTTACATTAATATTTTGAATTTCCACAAAAACAAAACAGATTATTTTTGAGCAATTACTTCCCCATTTGTCATGTCATAAATAAATTTAATTTTGAATTAATATGTATAAGAAATATTCCATTATTTTTTTTATTCTAAAAATACACAAATAGAACTTTGTGCCTTTTTTTCTTGTGACTTAGAGATTAATAAAACAAATATAAATCTAACAAATATCTTTTTTTCTCTTTATGTAACTTTTTACAAATCGGATAACTGTATTCAAAACAGTCTTTAGAGAATAAATGTTCTACAACAGTATATACAGTTTCTACAAATGGAAAAAGTGACATTTTATCAACATGTGCAAAAAAGAAAATGCTTGTCTGTTTGTTTTTTTAAAAAAAAGCACAATATTTAAATTTTATAAAGATCTTACAAGCAGAAGCAGGATCTGCTCTGCTTTAACTTGTACATGGACTTCATAATTATAAATAGATATACTGCACTTTGAAATTCTTATTGAATATGTATCACGATTATAGAAATCGTTTGTTAAGGCTTCTTTGGTCTTCCTTTAGGTAAAGTGCAGTATAACAAAAGCAATTATTTTCTGTTTCATGATAAAGCCTGAAATAAAAGAAAAATATTATTTGCAACTTGAGATTTGTGGTTATTATTACTATATAACACTTTATAAGTGTCATTTTACCCCTTTTCTAATGCAAATAAAATTTCTAGATTTATATTAATGTACGTATTTCAAAATCAATTATTTTGTGTGTATATAAGTTGGATAAAAATATTTTGAAATGAGAATATACATTTAAAAATAAAAATAAAATAGGAATAACAAATAATTTTTATAAAATAAATGTCATTAACTTGGTAGATGAGAAATATTTCATGAATTTGTGAATAATATGTCTGAAAATGCAAAAAGCATCACGTCCAAATCGAGTAAAATGAAATAGTTGACCAAATGATGTCATCATATTTTCATTTCAATAGCTCAAATATTGCAATTAAAACAAGATAAAATCATATGCAAAGCAATTCAAACATTTATTACATAAAATAAGCTGAAATGTAATGCATACCATTTGGGTACGTTTGGAGAACTATGAGCTGCTGGCAAGTGTACTAACAGTTATTCCTTGTTGTTGAAGATGGGCTCGGAGGGCTTGGTTTTCATTCTTTAACTCTTCATATTGCTGACGAAGTGCATCCAAATCGAGATTGAGTCGTTCATTTTCTTTCAGCACATCAGGAAGTCTTGCACAGGAGTTTCTTAGCTCTGTGATATAATCACAAGCCTTTGCAAGGATTCCTCCCTTGCTTTGGGAATAAAACTGTAAATTATACAGAAAAATAATTGCCTTCTCAAACTAAAATTTATATTTTAATCCTAAAATATTTTGTCTGTGTCGATTTTCAACTGGGTGATTGCAGAATATTAAAACTGTATGCAGTACTGAATTCATTAAAGATAACATTCTAGCAGAGAAATTCATTCTGATTATATTTTGAGAAATAAATTATTCACTGGATCCCCAGTACACATATGCATTTTATAAGAAAAACTGGTAGGTTTTTGACAATGCTTTAATTTTCTTCAGAATTTTTATTTTCTAAAGAAAAAATATGATTCAAGAAAAAATGTCTTCTAACTCTTGTGTATAAGCCTTTTGTGGATTTAGATTAAAATTTGGCAGCGAAATATATTTATTTCATAATGAGTGAAACTAAAATTTACATTATACATATTACAATTCATGATTTCAGAGGAAATTTTCTTCCTTTTTAAAAATATTTACAAAGCAAGCTTAAATTTGATTAAAAAGTACTGCATTTGAAATTGAATAAGCCATAATACACTTCTGCAATCACATCAGTTCTCAAAAATTTATTAATTTTTATCATATTTTATGATTTTAGGATAAACAAATAAAAATAATAAAATGAACATCCATTACCTCACAAAACTTTTTAAAATCATTCATGAATTACAATTAAGAATCTTTATTTGATGTTCATTTGGTAGATAAGTTAAAATACGGATAAATAATAAAATTACTCATAAAATTTACAGTGAATAATTTTGTCAGATGTTTCCAATGGTTCTAAAACTCTAGTATGGGGAAAGCAATACAAATACCTCCATGAAAACCAGAGATGTTTCTTTTTTTTAACTAACTAAAGACAATTAATGTGTGTAAAAAATAAAGAGTTTCATCAGAAAAAGAAAAATGTTAAAAGATATGAGCAAATTAAGTAATTTCTGCACACTTTCAATACATAAAGCAATTATTACATGATAACTTGGATGATCTGCAAGATTTCTTTAGGGAAAAAAAAAGCAGCATCTATTTATCCTTGTTTTCTTTTGGGATTGAAAAATAATCTTATCTGAATGGTTCTTTCTCTGAATTTGTATACACCCAGTAAGATTAATCCAGAACTGTTGAGCATTTCCATTTGGACAAAAATTCTGACTTGGTATTGCAATAAATATTGAGGGGGGGGGGGGCCTTTTACCTATTTTTAATTTATTATTCATATTATCAAAAAGACTGAATTACTTCTGAGTATAATTTAAGTTATATTATATCTTAGTTATCAACCAATGAAAGATCAAGTTCAAGAACCATTGCTTTAAAATCAACACATAAAAATTGACTGCCAATACAAAACAAATTTAATTTTCAATGGAAAAAAAAAATCTTCCAAAATATAACATCTATTAACAATTCTCAATAACATGGAGTGCTTATAAAAAAGATATTTGAATACTTTTCATGCATTTTGTACTTCATTTGGTACTTGAGCATTATCACATCCATGTAGGTGAAATTTTTGTGGAAAAAAAGAATAATGATTGACAAGATAAAATTATAAAAAAACTGTTATATAGTAAGACTTTGTAATGTTGAACCACAATCATACAACATCTGAACAGGCAACCCACTTTCCAAATTTCACACCATTTTGTTAGAGATTGTAAAATAATTCATATCAATATTTAAATGTAGCTACTATTAACTAAAAATAATTTCTAGTAATGTTTATGTTTCACTTTTTCTTTTCTGTGTATGGCAGTGTCATACCAATAAGTTGCCGGTAGAATCTTGTGTTTACATTGGTAAGAAGTTAACAATGCTAATATTTAAGCTGATTTCAACTGAATAAATCGTTTTTATGTTTAAACATTATTAATTTTCATTCATCTAGAGAACTTGCAGTTCATTTGAATGATTGATACGGTGTCTGCAACATTTGTTTATTTACTGTTATTTACAATCATGCCAATATGATGATTTCGAGCTTCGACAGATTGAATAAGCATCAACCCCTCTGTACAGAAGTTTTTAAAAAAATAATGTTTCAACAGAAATATCATCAGCTATGAGTTCTCAATCATAACTATTCGAGTATATTGGGTTCAAAAATAAAAGTTATTTATTATATAAATACAAGTTTATACTTTTAATTAATTTTTAAAAATGTTAGTTTTTAAGCAGGGTTCTACAATTCTTTTTCAAGCAAAAATTTTGATGCAGTTTATTTCATAATAGTTTAGTTAATGTACAATAGACCTCCTTAATATGAACTAATTGGGGCTGTAGGTAATCTAGGTTAAGCAAAATAAGCTGTAAAATGAGCCAAAGTACATAACTCTGGCAGCTTATCTAATACCCAGAAAAAAAGTCCTCTGTTTTGGAGACAAAGCATGCTTCCACTACCATTTGGACATCCTCATAATTTATATACTCATTTCCAACTAAAAAGTTTTGCAGCGACCTGAACAGATGATAATTAGATGGTGCAATATTAAGAGTATATGCTAGCTGAGGTAAAGTTTCCCAACCCAAGTCTGGAATTTTTTATGTGGCGTTTCTTGCCAAATGTTGTTTAGCTTTGTCATTATGAAGAATCACAGCCTTTCTGTTGGCCAAAGATGGACACTTATGCTACACATTTCTTTATTTAAAACATCAAGTTGAGCAACTGTTGTTAACATCCATTTCATTTTCTTTCAGTAACTCATAGTGCACTATACCCTTGCTGTCTCACCAAAAACACAACAAAATCTTCTGATCCACACCAGCTTTGGGTGTGGATGGTGGTGTCTCCCCTTTGTAAAAATATGCATTTTTTTTCTCCTAACCACATGTTGTCCACTTTTCAAATCCAATCACCAAGTGGTCCAAAAATGGTTCTCTTTTGTGACGAGCAAGATTTGAAAAACATATTAAAATTCTGTCTGTAAAACTTTTTTCATTTAATTTGTGTGCACCCAAACAGAGAGTATGGACACAAAACCAAGCCTTTTTATGTAAATCAAAACAGTAGTCTGATGAAACCCAAGCTTGAAGTCCACTTCTGAGGAAATTAACCCTCTAAGCAGTCTGCACTTAAAGTCTTGCCATTCTGGAGATGCTTCAAAAATGCACCGCACATATTTTTTTGCTTTCAGGTGGGATTCTCAAAAGCGGTTGAGCCGTATTTTTAAGAATGCGGCTTGGCCGCTTTTGGGAATCTTGCTTGAAGGCAAAAAAGCATCTCTGGAATGGCGGAATTTTACGTGCAGAACGCTTGGAGGGTTAACGTGGAATTTGTCATAATAATACTGCATAGCACTTCATCAATGACATCTGATGGCCTTCCTGATCTAGGTTCATCTTTCAAAGGAAAATCACCCAATCGAAATTTCACAAGCCATCTTTGGCATGTTCGAACTTACTGCTTTCTCTCCAAACATGTTACATAAGTTTCTCTTTGCATCCATCATGTTATTCCCTTTTTGGAACTCAAACATACAATGTCTTAAGTGCACTTTTTCTTCACTCATGCTGACAGTTTTACAAGTTTAAAAAAACTGACTAAAATGCGAAAAAATGAGTATATATCATCAATAGTATACTAATTTAACTGTTTAAATCGGTTTCAGCCAGATCTGATTTCTTGTTAAGGATCGACAACGCACAAAAGTGTACGTGCTCAAAAATGACAAAACTTTTCCTTATACCCAATTATAACATGCAAATTGGAAGCAGTTACACATTTGGGAAAGAATGCACTTGTGATAATTTTGCAGTTTTATCATATTTCTTTTTCAAAATATTACAATCTCATTTTTGAAATTTAAATTTTGCTTAGAAATGGAGGGGGGGAGGGCATCGAAACACAAATATAAATGCTATACTATGTGCATGTTTGATACTAAGCAAAATAATAGTTGTTAACCTAACTGGAAACATTTGACAATTTCCATCGACACAGTTGTGATAATAAACAATTAATCTTTAATTATAAGATAAATGATAAGTTTATAAAATTAAGTACAATTATAGCTTAACACAAAAGAAATTTCAAAATATTAAGTTTTATAAGCTAAATATACTATGAGAATCAAATTTTTATTCATATTACAGATTGAAAAAAATAAAATCACAAATTCAGTCTAAACATTTGATTATTTTATTTTGGAAAAGAAATAATTAAAATATTTTAAATTTAAATAAATTCTTAAATTTGCAATAAACAGTAACAATTTCTAAAACAATTAATATAATTTAAACTATATCTCACCTGTCCTTGCTTTGTGTGATCAGATGTGCAGTCTGGTACTATTTTTGATAATTTTACAATCCAATTATTTATTTTGTCTCTCCTCCGCCTCTCAACTGTGGAGGGAAATAAGATATTAATGATCCTTAACATCAGAAAAAGCATGATAAGCTTACATTGTTTTAATCTTACAGAATTAACACAAAGAATTTTCTAATCCCTTCCCCCCTCCCAAGATATTAATGTAATCAGTTTGTTAATTCAAAACTTTCCAGTCCAGCATGCCATACTAGAAACAATTGTATCATTTTAATACACTGAAGTGCCACTGAATTAGGGATAGCAAGGGCTATGCAAATTGTGTATTGCAGTGCATCATTTATACACAAGTGAGGGCACTGTATATATAGCACATACTGTGGTTGTTCTGAATTTGTTGTTGAAATTGCCAATTTGGGTAAACTGCTTGATTTAGACCCCTTCGATCACAGACAAATCACAGGGCCATTCAATTTCCAAAATCGTCAGACAGCTAGGATTTTCAAGGTCAACCGTGTCAATAGTATACCAAGAATGAATAGATGGACAAAAAACTGGCAATCAGGCAAACTGCAAGTGCGTGGCTCAGGTGTATTGTATGTAGCGAAGCCAAACATTATAGCTCAAATTACCACCCAGTTGAATGATGGTTAGTCATTCAGTTACCACCCAGTTCTCAAACTCAATCACTCAGTTATCAAATTACCACTCAGTCATACAGTCAGTTAACAGACTGTGCAATGCTCACTTCACCGTATGGGTTTTAGGAGCCATTGACCTACGAGAGTACCATTGCTCAATGCTCGCCATTGGGCTGCATGTCTTGCCTGGGCAAAAGAGTACAGAAACTGAAGTGTAGAGGACAGGAAATGAGTAGCACAGAGTGATGAGTTTGATTCCCAATACTTAGTACCGATGGGAGGCCGAGAAAATTGGCGTCAGGCTCATGAAGCCATGGATCCTGCTTGCCAGGTTAAAACTGTACAAAGGCATGATGACTTAATCATGGTCTGGAATGTTTTTTCGTGCGCTGTTTGGGTCTTAGGTGAATGTACCAACCTCCCTCAATGCAATTCGGTATGTAGAGTTGCTGGGTGATCACCTTTATCTGTTTATGCTGTTCTATTATCTGCATGGTAATGGAGTTTTCCAGCAAGACAACTGTACCTCTAACAAGTCCCAGTTGGCTACTGGCTTGTTGATGAGCATTCCTCTGACTTTTCAGTCATAAATTGGCTACCTAGAAGCCCAGACTTAAATCCTACTGAGTATCTTTGGGATGTTTTGGAACAAGGCGTAAAAGACCGTCACATAGCCCCAATGTACCTTACTGAATTATGGACAGCTTTAGTCAATATTTGGCAAGTCATTTTCATGGAATGTTTCCAGAAACTTGTTGAATCTATGCCTCATCGTGTGGCATCCATTATCAAGGCCAGAGGAGGCCCAATTTGTTACTAGGTTGGTATCCCTAATTCAATGGTACTTCAGTTTATAAGGATACAAAAGAGAACACCAGATTCCAAATTTTAAATAGCAACATTAATTTAAAAGAATTTTTACTAAAAATACTTTTAAATTATTTATTTCTATGTTTAAAATATATTTTAATTTTGACATTTCAGCTATACAACAAGTGATTAAATTGTTCTCCAAATGCAATTTAAAACATGTGCACAATATTAATTAAAATTATTACTCACTGTTTTTATTTCCTATAATAATGAATTCTTAAGTCACTTTCAAAAAGTGGAATATTGATACTAAATAAAAGAAAAAGACCATAGCAAATATAACTTTTTTTTTTAAAGTTTTTATTTAGTCTTTTTGATGTACAAATTTTTAAAAAAAATTAATATCTAGTCTGAGAATGTATATATAAATTCAGCACAATCAATCATACAGTTTTGAGTACTTTTTAAATCCTAGATATCAATGCTCATATGTAATATTTCAATTGTGTACATAAGAGAGAGAGAGAACTAAATTTAATAACTTTAAAAAGAACATCTTTATATAAAATTATTATGCATGCAATGCATGTCTTTCAAACTAGTAAATTATTTTTAAAGTTTCCTTCAGTATCAACATAAAAGAAATCAGATATCAATAAATGCTTTGTTGCTATGACACTATTTTGATAATACTTAATATACAGACAAAATTTTTTCAATAAATTTCAATAAGTTTGACCTTTATGTTGCTTTCAATATAGAAAATTCAGAAGTCAAGTTCATCTGCCTCATAAGAGCCCTAATTTTTCATAATAGAAATTTTCCAGATAAATACCAAAAAATTTAAAAATACTGCCATACCTTCGTTGTGTGTTGCTCGACGTCTTTCATCTCTTGCTGTTCTACCCCCTTCTAGTTTGGGACTAAACTGGTGTGTTCTGGGAGCTAATGTTCTTTGACCAGTTTGTAACACTTCTTGAGGAGACATCATCACATAAAATGGACCTTAAATTTAAAGATTCAAGTGAATATAACAAGACACCAGAATATAAGTATGACTAATTTACATAAATTGTCTTTAATTTAATTCAGCATAAAGAGCTAAGATGAAATGCATGAAGAAAAAAAAAAGGATTCTAAAGCAAGAAAATTCTATACCTTCTCTTCAAAAAATTGTCACAAATTTTGCATTAAAATTTTTTTTTTCAAGATAAAAATTTATAGGATTAGAAATTTCCCCAAGGACAGGTGCATGTCTACAGAGCAACAACTAACAAGAAAAGGAAAAAACTGAGGCATTTTTAACTAGGCATAGACAATTTTTATGAAATTTATATATATTTAATCATAAAGTGGGAAGCACAGAAAGCTTATTAAAGAAGCAAAGCGGATCTAGTTCCTTTCATTTAATAAACCAGGGGAAAAAAACAAAGATATGTTGGTGATTGGAGAATTTTCTTAGGAAAAAGAAGAAGTTTGACTAGAAGTTTAATTTCTAAACCATTCCTCCAAAGAATGTCAAGTAATACATGTCTAGTTTAATTTTAATGAACAACCATTATTCTTCTAAATGAAAATCTCTTTAGTAAAATCTCTATTCAAAGTCACAATTAATTAGATTATAACGTGGATATTTTCAAAAAAAAAAAGATGTTACTTTATATTTTTTAAAAGGTTATTTTAAAAATCACTATGACCTCTTATTTAGCTATATATATATTTCTAAACTAAACTCAGTGGAGCAACAGCCCATGAGGGACAAGGCCTACTGTGTCCATCTCAGAATTCATGACCTTGGGCATTGAGGTGCATGAGCAGATATTCAGGTCAGTTTGACGAGAAAACCCTCAGTGTTTATTCTCAAGCACAAGCTTGGAACTCATTTATCGACCCACTGAAGGGATGCAAGTCTGAGTCGACCTTGCCCAGTTCAGGATTTGAACCCCGGACCTGTGACATGGAAGATACATTACCATTCAGCCACCGGGCTATGTTAAATTATATTGAGTCCCTAAGTATACAAATATAAATATCACAAGAAAATTAAAAGAACAGTAACAAGCTATGTTATACCTTCAGCACCTGGGCTTGCACTGCCATTTGCAGCATTAAAAGGATTAGCAATGATTGCTTGTGTCACCTGTTGACCCCCTGCAACTATAGCCGCAGAAGTTGTAACAATTTGGGTGCCCTGACCATCATCTCTGGATCCATCGGCAGCTAACTGTACTACTCGATATGTGACAGTACCTGTGGCTAACCAGAAAATATATAATCTTTAGTTTCTTATCATGCAACAGTATTTTTTTTTTTAAAAAAAGGAATAAATGCACATGTCTAAATTTAGTTTATATATCTTTTAAGAGAGTCTTTAAATTACTTATTGTTGAACTTTCATCTTTTTAAAATAAAGCAACTGCATGATATTGTAAATCAGCAACTTATGCAGTATAATGATTTGTTCTAAATTTAACTTTTTGGAGACAGATAGTTTCAAGAAAATGTTTCTTAAGATGCGATTTTCAACTATGATGTCATTTCCTGTTCTTGTAATTAGACAATGGTTGGATGAGATAACATGTTGAATACTTAATAGATAAATAAGTCCCAAAAGACCACAAATTCTTCTTTTTAGGAAGACATACTTCTTACAATTGGATGTGATAATTATATGCTTATTTCAATGCAAGAAATTTTCTGAAATGTCTTCTAAAAATATGTGATACTTTCTTTTTTGCAATGTCCGCGTAACTTCCTCAGTAACATTAATACAAAATTTTGTTTTCTCCCAGTATAAATTAAAGAATTAAAAAACTAACATAATTTTTCTTATCAGTATTTTTAATGTACACAGTTATCACATTTTAATATAATAAATTTACATAGAGCAATCATTAAATAATAAACAGTACATATTTTAAATATAATATATTGCAAATAATCCATTTATCCCATAAAAATATTTTATTATTTTAGGAATAAAAAAAGGATTTTCAGCATGGATATGCTTAAATAAACAAAACAGAATTTGAGCAATGAAGAAAAATATTTCATTTAGCATAATTAATGTTTCATACTTTCTGTAATATATAAATTACTAACCATTATCCACCCACTTCACTGGGTGTTTCCCGATATTGTATAAATATATACTGTTTACATATATATATAAACTATTGATATCTAAGTTATAGCATTAAGAATTCGATTGTATTGAAAAATATATTTATGGCTGTAACTCTCGCCTCTTGATATAAAAAGGACAGAAATTATAAAAATCTCCAAAATAGAAGGAGAAAGATTTTTTGTGCTCATTTAACCCAATAATCAAGTAGATTTCCGCAAAAGCAACTTTCAGTGTATCTCTACTCTGTAAAATAAACATGCATGCTAAATTTCAAATCTAAATCTAATAGAGCAAAAACAGAATTTTTATCATCAATACACCCTGTAACCCCGTTGAGAGCATTCTTAGCAGATTTCAATTCAACAAAAGAAACATACAAACCAAATTTTATTATTATAGTCCTAGTAGTTTGAAAATGGGAATTTTGTATATCAATATGCCCCAGTAACTCCCCCACTTCACCCTGGAGTTGATTTCCATAAAATCCAAATTTAGTGGAGCTCTATTTAACTAAAGAAACATGCTCCACAAATTTCAAGTAAATGGGTTAAATTCAAAAACAGGAATTTTTCTATAACTCTCCTTAACCCCTCGCAACTCCACTCCTTTGGGGGTCGGCTTTCGCAAAACTCTTTGTTAGAGGAACTCTATTCTTTGAAAAGAACATACCTTCTAATTTTCAAGCAGGTGGGTCTAACAGTTTAAAAATGAGAATATTTATCTATTACACTCCTTAATCCCCTAAAAGCAATTTTCGCGAAAACTATTTGGAAGCACTCTACTCCATAAATGGAATCTGCGTACCAAATTTCAAGACTGTATCTCTAATAGTTTAAACAGGGAAATAATTATTTATGCTACTTAATCCCCCGTAACGCCCATTGGGCGTCAATTTTCACGAAACCCATTTTTGTCACAAATTACTACTGAAAGGAATCTGTTTATCAAATTTCAAGACTCTACACCTAATAGTTTAAAAATGGAAATAATTATCTGCAACACACCTTAATTCTCTGCAATACCACTTGAGGGTCGATTTTCGTAAAAAGAATTTCGTAGTGGACGTCTACTCTGTGAAAGAAATCTGCATACCAAATTTCAAGACTGTACGTCTAATAGTTTAAATAAGGATATAATTATCTATAATGCCGCTTAAGAGCCCCAGCAATGCTATTTGGGGGGGGGGGGTCGATTTTCGCAAAGCCCATTTTGTTGCAGATTTCTACTCCATGAAAGGAATCTGCTAACCAAATTTCAAGATTCTAAGCCTAATAGTTTAAAAATGGAAATAAATATATCTGACGCCCCTTAATTCTCTGCAATGCTACCTGAGGGTCGATTTTCGTAAAAACAATTTGGTAGAGGAGTTCTACTCCATGAAAGGAATCTGCGTACCAAATATCTAGGCTGTACGTCTAATAGTTTAAAAATGGATATAATTATCTAATGCCTCTTAAGCTGCCCCCAACATTTTATTGCAGAACTCTACTTCATGAAAGAAATTTGCATAGCAAATTTCAAGACTGTAGGTTTAATAGTTCTGGAGATATACTGCTGAGTGAGTCGTCTTTCTCCTTTATATATATGGATAAATGAACTACAAGTTAATAAAAAATCAATTAAAAAGGCTTTAGTGATTGTATACTATTTAGCATAAATTGATGATACTAACCAAAAAATTTTTATCTCGATTAACTAAAATTTATAGTTTTAGATAAAAATATCAGGGAAAATTTTAAATAATCTAGCAATATTTCAAGATATTACATGAAGCTTTTAAATCTGATCATAGTATAAAATATTATGCTATCATAATAATTGCTTATTTCAATTTAGTCAAGGATTCAAAAACATTCTGGAGAAAGTAGCACGGTCAAATATTTTTTACCATGAGTTCGAGTAAAATCAATATATGGGGAAAATTTCAGAAAATTAATCCAATTTAAAATAAATTCAGATGAGACTACTTTAAAGGGAGAGTAAAAACAAACATTTACAAGAATAACAATGTAAATTATGATTTGTTTTGCTTGTAAGAAAGAGGAGAAGGGGGGGGGGGGCCAATTTCACAATAAGTTTGAAAGGAGTTCTTGCCCCTTCTCCTTTGAGAACGAGGTTTGTTCAGACCCCAAAGTGATCAAAAATTTATGAAGAGAGGAAGGAAATCCTCAGCAGAGTTTTCTACCAAACCTAGGCCCTTTGAGGCACTGTTATTTTTGGTAAAAAAAATTCAACCATCTGTTCTGTAAAGATTAATACATAATTATAGTGCAGCTTTTATGTTCAACATAATGATAGAAAAAATTACCGTCAGTTATAGCTGGAGGATCATCAGGATTAACTTTATCTTGAGAGCTGGAAGGAATATTTTTTTTTTTTTTTGTATAAATTAAATAAAATATTAATAATTCAGAGAAGACAATTCAAGAAAATAAAAAACATGATTCAAAACAATTTTTAAGTTACTTTGGTTGTAGCAACTTTTAAACTATAATTTACTTTAAATAATACTAGTCAACACTGAAATATTCTTAAAGTTTTCATTACAAATTTTCTAAAAAGTAAAGACTTAGTTTAATATTATAACACATATGTATTTTGATTTAATTATCAACCAAAAAAAAAATTACAACTAAATACTGCAAACAGAATGTTATATAATTTTTAAGAAATTAAAATTTTAAAAAATGTCAAAAATTAAATACATCTAAAGAATATATAAAATAATTTAAAAACATCAAAAAGAATTAAATTAAAAGTCATATGCTATTATTTTTTAAATTCTTACTTTAGTCCTTCTGCACAAATTATATCTGAATGGAGATTTCTACCACTATTCAAGTCTTGTATAACTTCTACAACCTCCCAACGACCAGCATTTGCACTGTCATCACCATTTACATCCATGGTGGCAATTCTGTAAAAAAAATCACCAGATAATGTGCAGAACATGATAATATGTATTAACAACACAACTAAATTCACACAACAACAACATAAGAGCTAAATTTCTTATGTTTCTTTGACTGTGTCAACATATCTTATAACTAAATTTAAAAAATATAATTTATAAAATATTTATAATTGTTTCATTGTCCCTCCCCCCTTCTCTGCTAAAAAAAATAAGCTAATATAAAAAAAGCAATAGGCTTTTTTTTCTTTAATTTAAAAAGGTCAGGAAAAATTCTACAACTTAGCTTTTAAAAAACAAGAAAGAAGGCAGTAATTTTTATATGTACAAATACAAATTTTAAAGTTATCTTATCCAAACAATTTTTTATTGTCATATACAAAATAGTGACTTAAAAAACATTTAATTTACCGTATTTTCCTGTATATAATCCGCGGATTATGTGTTAAAAAAGTTTCAAATTTCGTTGTGCGTATTATATGCCGCCGCGGATTATCTGAGAAAAAACATTCTAGATCAGAAAAGCTAACAATAAAGTTTTGAAAGAAATGCCGTTTATGTTTTATAAAATAAATAATAGATGGCGCTTTCATGACTCAGCTGACGTAATACAACCATAACTAGTTTTTGTCCAATTACATTCAAGAACGAATTCGGTTCCTCGGAAGGAAAAAACAGTTACTAGTCGCTGGCGCCATTTCCAATTTTCTCTTGAATAGAGCTATTACGTCCTTTGAAAGTTTTCATCATGTTGAAGTGAAAGCGTGTAAATTATACTGCAAACTTCAAGTTAAAAGCTATAGAGAAGGCTACCGATGTCGGAAAGCTGCAAGGTTTTTCAACGTTGACGAATCGAATATTCGTTTGCGGAGAAAAAACAAGACCCAACTTCGAAAATTGTGATCGACGTTAAAGAGCCAAACATCATGGAAAACCCCACTGGCCAGAATTAGAGGAAGGAATAAATAAATGGATTTTAAAAGAAAGAGACAATGGGAAAGCAGTATCGATCTTAATTTTTTTGCTGTTAACTTGCTAAATTAAAAAAAAAAAAGAAAGATTTTTTCCGCATGCAAAATGTTTTGTTTAACTCAAAACATAGATGGCAGTAGCAAAGAATGTTTTTGTTTTATTGAGATTATCGTAAAAAATATTATCATACATGTTTAAAAAGACGTTTCATAATAAATTTTGTTTCCTGTACAATTTCTTACTTCTGTTTTTAATTATATTGTATATTTCTTATCTTATGTGACACTCATTATCGGTAGTTTATATTTTGGATTATTCGCCATAAAAACTGCCGCAGATTATACGGTGCTGCGGATTATACAATGTTTTTTTTTTACTCGAAAAAAAAGGCTTTGCGGATAATATGCCGCTGCGGATTATATACAGGAAAATACGGTAATTTATGTTCATAAGTTCTAAATAAGGTATTATAAATGCAATAACAATTATTAAAAATTCCAAAACAATTTTTTCAATAAAACCTAGTATAATGTAATGACTAACAATAAAACTTTGTAAAAATAAAAATTTGCTTACACCAAATATTTTTAAAATAATAGAAAATCAAAGTTTTTGTCTTTATAATGGGTACGTCAACAAACTAATTCTTCCACTGTAATTGTGGTTAGTAGTTCTTATTGGAGATAAAAGGATACCTAAAAGCATGTTTAAGTCACTACACAGGAAGAGGAGGGAATGTAATTTAATAGGATGCAGTGCTGCTTTACACATGCATCTCTCAATTATTTAATAAACTACTTTTTTGACTGTCAAAATAATCACTTTTATTTGAGGGGTTGTTATCAATTTAAATGTCAATCAAAAAGATATTCTCTTTGTCTATAACAAATATCTCAATTCTTATACACCTTCTTAAGTTCATTTTCACCCTGATGTTTCCACTTAGCAGTTATTAATGTTAATTAAATAAGGGAAAAATTATTGGAGTTTTTTTCAGTTACTGCAATGAACATCAGACTAGAGAATTGTTTGAAAAATTTAAGAACAAAAAAAAAAATTATTGAATACATAATTGCAGATGAAAAATTTCAGTCATTTAGATGGCAGAGTCAATTTTAACAACATATGTCAAAAAAAAAAAAAGATCATCAAAATATTTAATATAAATTTTTGTACCAGTCAATCTGAGAATATTTTACACTTGGAGGATGGAGTATATACACACTGGACAGCACCCCCAAAGTCAATTTCAAGTAGATAACAGCCCCAGTAATGCTGCAGAGAGGCTAAAGTAAAACCTCTCAGTAATTCAGAACCCAATTTGACAATACATCATATCCACTTTCACAGAAACTTTTGACAAAAAAAAAAAAAAATAAATAAAATAACTACCAAATTTATAGGGAGCTTTAAATTTTCTTAACAGTTATTGCTCTCTTTTCTCACTTCAAATTCTTATTATTTACCGAAAATTTTTTCCTGCTATCCTAATTTTTTTTTCAATTCTTTCCTCTTAGCATTTATGAATTTCTCATCCTCTATTTTATCTGGTACTCAAAAAAAATTTCATTGTTTTTTACAAATCATGTAGTCCAATTATTATTTCATCATCTCCATTTTTAAATATATAATTCAACAGTATATATCCTATTCATCAAGTCTCAGTAACCTTCTATTTTTTCAGCAAAAAGCAGCCAAAGAAAGCCACTGACCACCAATGTATGATTTTGAAATCAAGCCCAAAACAAGATAGGAATAAATCAAATTAGTTCCTTATAAAGGCTAAAATTATTAAATTGATATTAAGTGCAACATCTAAAAGGTCAAATGCATCTAATAGAGATAGTCAATTTTAGAAATACTATACTATATAAATGAATAAATAGGTACCATATTGAACTTACTTTGGATTAACATATACTTCTTGCAGATAATCCTTTTCTGATTTTATTGTACGAACTGAACTATAAAAGAAAAATATTTGTAATATACAGCGAATAACACAATTTTAGTAATGGTACTAAAAGGATTGCAAATAACCAAGCCACAGATATAAAAATCACACAACTTATTGAAAGTATAAAAAATTTACAAGATTACAGCTTTGATATTTTTTAAAAAAAAAACAAATTTTATATAATTATGAAGGTAATGATGGATTAAAATAAACACTTGATGTTTACTCCTTACCTTCTTCTAAAAGGATGACAAACTTATTTTACATGTGTATAAATTGCCCTTTTAGATAACTTGAGTAAATATAACTTTATCAAAATAAACAAAAGTAATTCTAAAACACTAAAAAGACAAATGAAAATTAGATTTTTGTACCCAAAAAATAAATTAGGAACTTTTAATCATGTATCACAATGCCATATCTTTTTCAAATACAACATGGATAAACATTAATGCAAGTTTCATTATAAATCCTAGCCCTGATTTTGTAAGAAATTTTCATTCCTAATGTATATTTAAAATGGAAATACATAACAAATTAGAAGCAGCTTAATACCTTAACATAATTTTTGATGCATAAGCTTTAAACATATCTTTAAGGCCATAGCAACCACTACTTCCTGCTCAGCATTGTAATCGCGTGAAGCCAAAATTTTTGTCATGGTCATTTGAAAAGTAAGAGAGGAACACCCACAGAAGTCTTCGGTGTTCATAGCAAGAGCTATATAACTTTCTTACCTTCCATCTATTTCTTCATCGAGTAAATCCATGTGATCATAGGTAAATATTTTGAATTTGCCAGGAAGTAATGTGGTAGTGATCACGGGGCCAAACAACAGGTCATGTGAGTCGCGAAAATGAACATGTGACAATATGGCGCTTTTTCACTAACAACTAAATCGTACTACAGTCCAAATGTTCCTACGCAATCATAAGATTGGATCAGAGAAATTATTTTAAACACACATAAAAGAAAAATAATTCAGACAGATAATTCTGAAACGAAGTTTCAAGTAATGCGATTTCTGACTTACAAAATTTTTTTACCACAGTAAGGACTACTTCCTTCTCATTGTAATGCCACCTTGCGCAATTCTTATCAAAAACGAGATAAAAAAGATTATATATAAACTTTAATATATGTATATATTGAAGTAAAAAAATATTGATAAAAATAATTTTTATTTTGACAATAAACTTGCCCACTGTCAATAGTACTTTAATTTTCTATTCGAAATTCTATTTGCTAACAATATTTTATAAATTTGGTTTTGATGGCTCCTACATATATAATTTTATATAAAATAATATAATTTAGTTATTTTTCTTTTATTTTAAGTCTGAGATTCATCAAGTGGAATGAAATATTTGTAATTGCTCTGGAATCATAAATAAATCAGATGATAACAAAATGTAGATAAATTATTTTCACGTTATTAATCTTAAAAAAAATATTTTACATAATATTTTAATTAAGTTTTACTATTCATTTTATTTTCTGCCTTATCTATCTATTTTACTTCACTAGAATAATATCTGCTATAGTTTTCCAGAAAATTAATGTCGTAGTGTGTGGAAACGTTTCTCTGACGTACTACGGGTGTATTAGTTAACATTTCGGGGATTTTGTTTACCTTTTCAACATGTGTTATACATGTGAATTGTTATTGATTTGAAAATCGTATTTTAAATATTCCTTTCCGTATTTTAAATATTCTTATTTATCGTATCTTAAATATTTCCTACTATGTGTATGATTCTGAAAATACTGCTCTGAAAACTAAATATTATGATACACAATTTGCATTGGATGGAAGTGAGTTGTGTCCCATTTTCTGCAAAAATATTATTTTTGAAATTTCAGTATTAAAACGAATGCTTAAAGCTCCTACTTTATGATAGTTTAATGGAGCTTTGGTATAAATAACGGGTGCTTTAAAAAACTTAAGGAAATAAGATTCCTACTGAAGAATCGTGTTTGGATTAAAACACAATATTTTTGGTGCTAATTTGATATCGGAGTACACCACTTTTATAACTTTCATAGAACACTATCATGAAAACTTTGATTTACAATAGATCTAATATGCTACATGTTGGATCTTTCGAGAAGAATCGAGATAAGAGTTTAATTGAACATACGATCTTGACTATTGCAGATACTATAAAATTGCATCGATATAACCTTATCTTCCAAATTCTCCTTTGAATTTTAAGAAAGTCGATACATTTTATTGTTTTCTGCTAAAGGGTTTTTTTTTTCATAATTTTCAATACTTTTATCATTTTTAATGCAATTTTGTTCTTAAATTTGTGAGAGTATTAGGGTAATTTAAACCATAAAAAAGAATAAAAATAAATTTAAAATAATTTTATTTAATGTTTTTTAATAAATCTAACTTCCAGAAATATTAAATTTTAAACCTAGAATGTACTTGACAGAGAAAAATGTATATACCATAAAAAAATAAAAATAACGTAGTCATAAGAAATTTTAAATGTTTAATTGTGTGGAAAATATTTTAAATTTCATGATTATGATTTAATATTTATTTCTGTAATGCAGTTCAAATTTATTTATTGATTTCATAAAATGTTATAAATTGTTACAAATATGATAAAATATAGTTATTTTTCTAATAGTAAAATAAAAAAAAATTGCTTCAAGTATATGTATAAATTACATCTCGTTTTTTTAATTTTTGAGTTAAGCAAGTAAAACCCTAATAAATTAAAAGTCTGCAAAAAAAAATATTTCTTTAGTTTTTATTTATTAATGAAAGAAGAAAACTGAATATTTTATTTAGTCACATTTTTTAAAGAATAAGTTTGTGTTTATGTATATTATTTTGAATTTAAAGAATAAATATAGGACATATACTTTAAAATTTACTTATCTCCATCAATAAATTAACTGGCGAGCTTCTTACCAACTTGCATAGATAAGGAACATATTGTATGTATGCGCAGGACATCATAGCCATACTACTAGACACTTATATCCAATTTTGTATCCGTTTGGGATTTTTTAAAATTGTTGCAGTGGATATATCTCTTCCTAAAATGGATCTTTTTGACTTTGTATAGGGTCATGACGGATTACCAAAAAAATAGGATCCTCCTATTAATAATGTTACACATGGTCATATTACTTTTGGTAAATTAGAAAATAATGTTAACCACTCAGATTTATAAATTAAATTTATAGAAATTTCATAAAGTCACATCGAAAAATCTTTTCAACATATTTCCAACATCATTCAACCTTTGCTAGTAAAATAAAGAAATGCTTATGTTGTTGCAAAATGTTCATCCTTCTAAAGCAGTGATTCTCAACCACTATGCTGCCAAGTTTTTTAAAAATTATTAATTATACTATGAAAAAAATAAAACCTGGAACCGAATCATTTTCAGCTGCTTTACAGAACTAAACTAAGGGTATTTGTAGTATATTTAGTTTATATTCTTTCAACGATAGATGGAAGTGTATTATAGATAAGTAAAATTCTTTTAAACTTATTTTATTGTTAGTGTGCCACTAAATTTTGGATATTGTTGAAAGTGTACCACAAAAAAAAGGGTTGAGAATCACTGTTCCAAAGCAGTGATTCCTCTACATCAACCTCCAGGGGGTCCATGAGGTATAAATGGAGGTCTAGGATAAACTAAACCAGATTTAGACTTTAATTTTAAAAGAAAATTTAATCAAGAGGAAAACACAGATTTATTTACTAAATTTAAGACTGCCTACTTTGAAAATGTCGTTTTTTGTCTACATAAGGCATTTTTTTTTTATTTCAATCTTATAGTTTGAATCCCCTCAGGGGGCTCACCTTCTTTAGGTGGGTACGGGTGTCACAATCCCGAGGTACCCTAGTGATCTTTTCCTTTTCCCAAGGAGTTTACTATCTTTGGTTAACAAGGGTGTGACGACCCCGGGTTCTCCAGTGATCCTTCTCTATTTTCAACCCTCCATCTTGTCATCCAATTTCTCCTTTCCTTCTTTTCCCGTCCAGACCACAGACCTATGAATGTTCGGCGCAGTATAGCCAAAACTGGCTCTTGCGCCATAAAACACCACAAACTCACTCACTCTTATAGTTTGAACATTTTTCTTTCCAAAAGTTTTTCTTTTTCCTTTACACGAAATAGAAATAAAGTTATAGTGATTTTAAAAAAACATCACTCTATGCAAAAGGGCAGCAAGATAAAACTTTAAATGCGTTTTTCTCAAAATTATGTTTTTGAAAGAAACTTTTTACCAGATACATGATATCTTAAGAACCAAACCAGATAACGTTTTGAAATTTTGTGGGAATGTTTATTATACTATTTTTCATTAAGTGGACCATAAGTTTTGTTGTAGGTTAAATATTTTTTCATTTAGGGTAGTTTTTATAAAGAAAAAACTTGAAAAATATCAAAATTTTCATACTAATATGTATAATTGTCTGTAATTTTTTTTTGTAATTTAATATTTCTCTTAGATTTTGGTTCATTAAAAGTACAATATTTATTTAAAATTTTTTATGTATTTACATTTTTGTTTATTGTTCTTTCTAAAAACACTCAATTTGTTTCAAAAATTTGTTTTTATAAAAAAAAAATGGGCCCGAAGGTAGGCAGTCAGTTACCTTAATAAAGTTCATTTTATTTACAAAGCAACAGCATAAATTTCATTGAAAAAGGACCATCATTTTAGTGTTTATTGCCAAAGGAGTATAATATTGGATGTTGCGAATTTGTCACAGACAATCTGCAAGGAAAATGACATTTCAACCTACAGTCAACTTTTAAATGCCCTTTATTCAGATATTGAAACCAGTTTTGAGAATGCTTTAATATTGTTATACAACAGTAAGGAATGAATTTATGTGATCACAGGGGGGAAAAAATGCCTGACTACAAGAGGAATTGATTGAAATAGCCACTAATTAAGATCTTAAAGTTGATTCTATTGGGGAATGTCTCTTCCCAGTGCCGTTCTAACAATTTTGGCTTCAAAAAGATGTACTTGTCATTTATCCCAAATAATGGTACATCTCGAGAAAGTTTTTAATTGCTTTTACTAGAGAGAAGTTTCAGCACAGTTGCAGATTTCCAAAACAAAAACAGAAAAAAAAAAAAAAAATTGGACACTACTAATCGAGGAGATTTAGGGTTTAGCCAGACAAGATTGATGCCAAATGTTAAACATTTGTTATTGAAGCAACAGAATCATCCCAGTCTTTAAAAACATTTCTTTGGTGCTCAGTTATTTTTATGTATTAATTTAATTGACATAATTTTTTTAAGTTTTAAACACTATATTTCACTACAATCAGAAACATAAAACTTATAAAGTAGCGCTATACCAGCTGTCAAAAAGGCATTTAAATTAATAAGTTTGTAAAAATTCAATATTAAGTAAATAGAGGTTTACCAAAAAGCAGGCTAAGGGGTCTATGAGACAAAAAAGGCTTGGGAACCGATATTCTAAAGCATCAACAAAATTTCGTTTTTATGGAAAATTTAATGAGTATGAGAGTAAAAGAGAAAAAATTGAATTCTCTTCTCCCTCCATAAAAACTGCGAAATACTCTGTATACCCATATAATATAAAGTTAAAAGATGTAAAAAAAATTTAGTTTATTACTTGGTAAAATTAATGAAATTCTATTTTGCTGACTAAGCAAACTCAACTAAAAATGAAGCAAAAATCACAATTTACATATTTTGAATGTTTATGTATAATTTAAAAAGTTTGCAAAAACATTAAATGGACAGATATCACAAAATTTATGTGTGTTCCATAATCCATAGTTTTCTAAAAAGAAATTAAGAGAGATTTTTGAAAAATAATATAAATGTCAAAGATTTGAAATATAATTTTAAAAAGATTTTGTTACAGTTAAAAAAATTAATGTTATACCAACAGCGAAGTTTTAAAATATAAAAATATTCCAAAAAGGAATTTTAAGAAATCATTCTTTTCTCCTTGAAAAGCTACAAAAATGAATATTTTAGTCGAATAACAGATTTAGATTTGTTCATAGATCATAACCAATTTTTTTCTACAAAAAATGAATTGCAGTAGAATTAAATGTTTTTGCATATATGTGAATCATAGACAAGGAAAACATGAACAATTGCATTCGATTAATTTCAGGATTTAAATTTAGCATAAATGCCAACAATTCTTTAAAGGAAGTTTCAAG
>BMAV01005186.1:864499-893833 GCA_019973955.1 Trichonephila inaurata madagascariensis
CCCCCATTGTCCAGTTCACAGAAACATCTTCGATATCCCTTTACACTCTCAATGGAGTTTTTTCATGTCCTTGAACTAGTCTCCGGTTCATTTGTAGTGTTGATCAGCCTTAATGGTAACTTGGTTTCTTGTAGCTTGAAAATGTCAAAACGTGCTTGAGCATCAAAGAAATTTTTTTTATTCTTTTGGAAATGGATAATGATGTCAAGAAACTTCCTTCAAACAGCTTATCAACTTTTGTAAAAGGGCTACTTTATGGTGATAAGTTATCAGTCATTTCATTTAAACAGGGGGCACCACGTGAAGGCGACTGAAATAAAAAAAACTGGTGGAAAGAGAAACCAATAATATCGTCTTATTCAAAAGGTTTTAAAAAATGAAGAATCTGCATAATGGAGTTTATTAGACAGAAATCATTATTGTAAGTCAATTCATGTATTCTATATTATGCAGTCAATCATACTGAAGTCTTCATCAAATGAAATTTACAAGTTTAGAAAAGTAGAAACTTATGAAGAATGCATTTATCATGCTTTGAAAATAATAAATTCATTTTTACTTTTTCTATTGCATTTAATTAATAATCATTACATTTTCAGTGTCATCCTGTTGATGTGAGATGAACAACTATTTTTCTGCACATGCTACAGTAAATCATGTAATGTAATTAAATAAGTTGATTCAATTTATTTAATATCCTCTAATTCTGTAGATATAATGCTTAATTATTTTTTAAGATACCATACTCTCTTTCTAAGTCAATTAACATCAAATTTATATTACAGTGCATGCCACTTTCACCTGCTTCAGGTACTTGACAAGATGGTGAACCTTACGCTTGATAACTCTATGCCAGTAAGCTAAAATTCATTCACTCGAAGCTTGTTAAACTCGACCATAATTGTTTTAAGTTTAGTTTGTTAATAATGTTTTAAATAAAAGTTATGTTTTAAGTAAATATTGTTTAACAGTCATTTACATTGGTGACCGGGAGGTTCGGTACGTGAAATTTTCCATATTTTAATAAAAAATTCCATAAATTTAATTGGATTACCTACTACATGGCTTTGATTCAAGTAAGAGTATGGTTATTTGTTTGGTTTGGTTTAAAGATGCAATTCATTAACTCCAGCAATTTAGGTTGTCGTTTTTTGAATTTAATTTATTAAACTTGCAATCATTAAAAGTGAACATGACGGACGACCGTGATAAAAAGAAACATGCCGGCAAAGACTCGCAAATTGCACACATAGCCGTTAAACTACCCCCAATTTGGATAAACATTATAAAACTGTGGCTTCTGCAGATGGAAAGTAAATTTGCTTTATCGGCAATTACTAACGATCAAACAAAGTATAATAATATTATTTCAACTATCGATCGAGAAACGTTATTTTCTGTTTTGGATATTTTGTTTGAGCCTCCAACCACAAATAAATATAATGCACTTAAAGAAAAGCTTATCACAGGATTCTCAGACTTAGAAAATAAACAAATTCGCAAGCATCTGTCTGAACTCCAATTAGGTGACGACAAGCCATCCCACTTGTTAAGAAAAATGCCAGTATTCGCATCCGGTACATCCTTAAATGACGATTTTTTTAAAAACCTTACGGCTACAACGATTACTATCAGAAATGCAATCAATTTTTTCAGAGACACTTGAAAATCTAGCTAAGTTAGCTGACAAAATAGCCGAAGTTAGAACTGACTCTTTCCTAAATGTTTGCGTGATGGATAAGTGTACGAGTTCGAACCCAGCACTATCAACAAATCCAAAAGAGGATTTGTCTAATCAATTATATTAGGAAGTAGCTGCACTTGGCCAACAATTCCAAAGATTTTCCCTTAAGAGATCACGTAATTGTTCACGAACGAAAAGTGATTTTCGGCGAAACACGTTTAGATCATCTCCGAGTTATGCAATATCTCTTGAGATTCAGTAAAGATGCAAGGAAATGTCGTTCAACATGTTCATATAAAAATAAACAGGAAAACTAAAATCGGATGTCGCAGTTTCAGGAGCAAACAAACCGACCGCCATAGGCCCAAATCGCCTATTTGTATTTGATAAAAAAAAGCGCTTAACATTTCTAATAGATTCAGGTTCGGACGTGAGCTGCTTGCTGGTCCCGGAAATGACTAAAAAGTTAAGTCCTGAACCTTTATTATTTGCTGCTAGTAATTCAAAAAATTTGACATACGGATCTAAATTAAATATTAATTTAGGATTGCGAAGAAACTTTAGCTAAAAATTTTTTAATCGCCTCTTGACCAATTCTAATAACTGGAGCAGATTTTTTGGACTTTTGGGTTATTAATCGATAGTGTCACTACTCTTTCTCTATTTGGCACTATTTCAGTGAAGTTAATTTCAGGTGATACACATTATCACAGATTGTTATTAAAATTCCCAGATTTAATTAAATCAACTCTAATAATTAAAACAGGCGTATCATAATACTGTCCATTATATTGAGATAACTGATCTGCCCACTTGACTCCATCAGACCATTGCCAGCTTCAAGCCATTCCAAGAGGTCAGTGTTTGTCCATCTAGCCTTAAAAGATTATAGCCACGTTTTCATCGGAAACGATACAGTGAGGAAACCCTTACAAGCTCTGTACAATGGACTTTTCAAAGTACACCACGACAGATAAAACGTTTAGTGTCCACATTAATGGTCAAAAGTTAACAATTTCTATTGACCTTGAAAAAGTCAGTACAGCCTCCAGTGATAACAGACTGTTCATAGTGATAAGCCTTGTACTCCTGTGATTAGGGAAACCAAAACAAGAGGTATGGAAGAACTGTGCAGTACATGCCACTTTTGCTTGCTTCAGCAACTTGGCAAGATGGTGAACCTTACACTTGGCACCCCTATGCCAGTGAACTTCGCTCGAAGCTTGGTCGACTAACGACTGTCGTTGTTTCAAGTTAAGTTTGTGTGTATTCTAAGAAAAAGGTTATTTTTTTTAGTGATTACCTTTAAATTTTACTTATTGTGCTAAATTTTGTACTTAATTTGTTTCAATTTGCCAAGAAGTTTTTTGATAAAATCGATTCATACAAATTTATTAGAGATTGCTCAGGCAGTATGTCTCCATTTCCACTTGACATCCCTTGTTTACTCTGATCTCAGCAAAATCTTCTCTGTGAATGGGAAGGTCAAACAGCTACCCCACAGGAGGTTAAGAAAATGAATAACTGGAATCGCCAGAAATGTGTACATGCAGTTATAAAAGAAAAGGTAAGAGAGAAGATGCCCCATTGATTGAGACACCTTTTACAATCCCTATTTCATGATTTGGGATTCCTCTCCTACTAATGACATGGCCCCTCCTTTTTGCCTAAATTTGTCTGGTCCTGTCTCGCCTCCTGTGAGAACTCAGCCCCAGGACCAGACAATTTCTTGTAGGCATTGAAGAGAAGTTGACTAGCTATCCATACCAGGATCTTCAACATTTGCCACAGACATAAGGAAACTACTTGGAAAATCTCTCTAACCATCTTAATTCCAAATAGGGTGAAGTAACTGATCTCTTTAACTGAAGGCCCATCACTTTCTACCATACTATCTACAAGCTTGACTGGGAGTTTGAGTGAGTGGTGAAACTCATTTGAGATGTTTGTCTCTTCTTTAAAAGGCTATGGTAGAATGGCAAAGAATAATTTTCTTACTGCTCAGCACCAAAAGGAAACAAGGAGCCACTCTGATGTTTTCCCTACATTGGTAAACTCATTTCAAATGATTTTGGATCTGTACTGCCCTAAGAGATGTGGTTCTTAAAAAACAGGATGATGTACTCTTGTTTGATATAACATGAAACATTTGAGATTTGCAACTGATGGTTAATAAAACATGAAAACCTTATACATGTCTTTTATTACTATATCTGAATAGTCAGTAAATAAGTACAGTTAAGTTTGGTTTAATACAAGGGCTGTTCAATAAATTATATTTAAAAAAAAACAGAATACCTTTAATCGTCATCATTTACATGGTTTTCATTCAAAATAATTTCCGTGGCACGTAATGCATTTATCCCAAAGTTCTGTCCATTTCTTAAAAACATGTTAAGTCTGCGCTGTGAGGGCTGTTTCAAAACTGCCTCTGCAACCTTTACACATACTTTGTTGCTTGCAAAACGTTTGCCTCGTAATGGCTTCTTAAGTTGAGGAAACAGCCAGAAATCACATGGAGTGAGATCAGGACTGTATGAAGGGAGTAGTAAAATCTCTACATTGTTCTGCTTCGAAACATCCAGTATACAACAAGCAACATTTGGTTGGGCATTGTCATGGTGCAATAGGAAGCCATTTTGAAGCAATGGACGTTTCCTTTTAATGTGCTGTACCATTGTTCGCAGGACATTTGTGTAGTATGAGTCGGTTACAGTTGTACCGGGTTCGACAGCATGTTGGTACATTATTTCTTAATAATAAAAAATTAAGGTCAAAATTTTCCAGCCGATTTCACAGTTTTTGCTTTCTTGAGAGCAGGTGAAGATGGATGTTTCCATTCACTGCTTTGTTGTTTTATGGTTGGATCATAGTAATACAACCAAGCTTTGTCTGCTCTGATAAAGCATTTTAAGATATTGTTGCCTTCTTGTTCCAGCCTTTAATCATATCAAAGGTCTCCAATGCTGATTTTTGCTTCTATTTCGACAACTGGCCGCGTCTTGCAGGCGCCCACAAACACGCTTCAGTTCAATCACGTGATACTCAAGTCTGTACACACCATCTATCAGTAGCTTTTGTTAATACAGACAACAAACTTTTCTTATGCCACAGAAATTAATATTCCGATAAGTGGTTTTGCGACAGTAAAATTAGTCATATTACTTATTGAACAGCCTATGTAATAACAAAAGTTATGAACTTTAGCTAAAATCAATTGCATTTAAAGAATTTGCTTAGTCATTAAAAGTTTTAAAGTACTTAGTGTAACTCCTGTGTGAGTCAATATAACTAAAAAATTTAATATTTAGTAAATTATCAAGTACACTGTCCACTTATAAACAAGAGCCAAGTATTTTTTAATGTGGTAATCTTAAAAATTAAGTTATAAGCCCAAGCTGAGAAAACATTACAAAAAACAAGAATGTCTTGATCTCAAAAGCTCAACAAGATTTCTAAGCCTTTAGTAACTTATCAATTGTGTGATGTGAAAATTTTGCAATTATATATTTGCAACAAGCATCCCCCTTTTCCTGCAGTTTTACACATTCAAGAATCCTCTCAATCCATATATTAATTTAAAAAATAAAAAAAAATTTTTTTTGGTAGGATTAAAAATATTACAGCTGGAGTTTTTATTCACAAATGTGGATAAAAAAAAACACTACAAGAAACCCGTTATTCTTCATAGGATAAAGGTTCTTCAGTCATCAGAAATCCATTGTCATATAGTTGTTGTACTACGAGCAGCTAAAATGAGAAGGGGGAAAAAGAATTAGCATTTTGAAACCTATGATTGCTAACTTATGAAAATTAAAAATATCATTATTCGGCTAACTAGTTGAAATGTTAGAATTTCTGGAAATGAAGAATAAATGTTAGATAATTTATAATTAAAAATAAATATATAAAATTCTGCTTCTTCAAAACATAGTTTATATAATACGTGACTTTGGGCGCTGAAATGCAAGAGCAAATGTTCCAGGCAGGTGGTCAGTCTGACTTGAAATCCCCAGTGCTAAGTTCCCCAGTAAGCTTAGTACTCATTTATCGACCTACTGAAGGGATAAGTTGACCTTGCCCAGCTCGGGGTTTGAACCTCGGACCTGCCGTGTGGAAACCCGATGTACTACCGCTCAGCCACTGGAATTCCATAGTTTATATAGTCCATGAAATTATACATAATGATATACCTGAATATTGTATTCCAGATAAATTATTTATACTATAGTTAAATCAATTAAATTTA
Organism: Trichonephila inaurata madagascariensis; assembly: GCA_019973955.1. Taxonomy (NCBI): domain Eukaryota; kingdom Metazoa; phylum Arthropoda; class Arachnida; order Araneae; family Nephilidae; genus Trichonephila; species Trichonephila inaurata. The sequence continues at coordinate 870,433 of BMAV01005186.1, forward strand.
TTAACATATTAATCACAACCACAGTTTGAAGAATGTGTGTATTTATTAACAATTCTAATTATAGTAAAATGCCCTTTTTAATGCAATTTCTCAACCCATTACAAAATATTTCCAGAGAAGCATCTTCATAATTTTCCTCTTACTAAATTTTTATGTATTCTTTATTATTCCTCAAGTTTATTGCAATGAACATTAATGAACAGGATATTTTACATCTAAAATAATTAAAAGAAATATTTTACTTCTCTTACCAAAAAAAAAATTCACTGCAATCATGCATTGCCATTAGTATATTAATTAAGAAGTTAAGTAATCGATTACTGATTCATAAATTAAATGACTGACTGTAATCAGGTTTCAAGATAAAAAAATATCACAGCAAAGTTACTCGTATAATACATCATGCAAGTAAAAAAACTAACTAAAAGATCTTCAAAATTGCACTTAAGATAAGCAGTTTTACAAATTAATAATCTTATTTTTGCATTATAACAAATCTTATCAGACTGTACATGCAAAGACTTCAAATTCTGAAACTAAATTGGAAGAAAAACATAATTATGCACCACTACATATTTAAAAAGCATATTTTCTGAAATCTTCAGAATTGATTTATAAAAACTCACCTATATAAAAACTAAAAATATCCAGGAAAGTTTTAAACCAATTACAAATAAGAAATGTTTATGAATCACTATAAAAATACACTCTAGTATCTTGCATTTTGCCTACATTTTTTGCTGCATGCAGTGCCGGTTTATCCATGGGGGGCGCCAGGTTTTCTGATAATAAATTTCGATCCGCCAGTGCCAAGGAGGCCTGTAGATCTTCTGCGCCCAGGGCTCAAAATGAGCTTAAGCCAGCACTGGCTGTATATGATGTACTTTGATGCACTGTGTAATTATATTATGCCTATTACATTGAAAAAACAATTAAATCCATTATATACTTATTTGGTCCCAATTTTTAAATCATTAAATAACCTGTCCCAAATATTCAATAGACAAATGAGATTTTAAGAAAATTTTGTATTGGTAATTGTGATGTTGCTTCAGAATGTAATAAATATGTTGTATGAAAAGATAAGCGGTGGCTTATTCTGTGTTTCAAGATGCATAAAGCTACGCAGCTTTCTAATAAAAAAAAAGAGAATAAAATTCTAAATTTGAAATTGCATGGTAAAATCATTAAAAAAATAGCAGCACTTTAAAATTTTTCCAAAAGTATGAATTGTTGTGTATTAACTCATAAAATGCTACATGAGGAAAAACAGTGGCATAACATACTCCTGCATTGCGAGGGGGGGGGGCGGCAAAGCCTGACTGATGCTAAGTATGTAAGATCCAGCTTGGGGCCCGAAACCAGACTTTGCAGGGGGAGCTCTTTCTCTGTTACGCCACTGGCCAAAACCTCATTTTTAAAGAAAATTGTATAGTGTATATTCACAGTGATACACACACAGATACAAAGAATGACTTCAAGTAAGAAAACGTTCGTTTGCAATTACTAGGGTTTTCTAATTGTAAATCTTAATCAAAATATACTCCATTTGCATCAATACATCTTTCCCAAAGAGATTTTAATGTGTAAATGCCTGTCTTAAAGAAATTATGATTTATAGAATCAATAAACTCTGATATGAAATTTTTCGGACTACCTTCATTTTCATGTTGTTTAGTCCATAAAAACTGTATTAAATGTTTGTTCAAAAAATGAAAGCCAATTGGCTGGTGAATAAGTTGTGTGCTGTGTAATATATTTTAATTCATTTAATTTTGCAATTGTTTTGTATGATGCATGCGGCTGAGCGTTGTTGTACAGAAGTATTGGGCCATGCTGATTAACAAGAGATGGGCATATAATTTTCTTTTTTCATGCAGTTTATAAATGTACTGGTAGTACAATAGATACAGTTCGATTCATTTCCACCAATACTTTCAGAGCATTTTTCACAGATATTTTGGGTCTTCTATGTAATTCATTTTGTGTGTGTACAGAAAAATCACCAGACCTAAGTTTTTCAAACTAATGCTGTACTTTTCAATCATTAACAGTATTCTCCTTAAATGCCTGGTTTTATTATGTGCAGCTTTATTACCAGGTTTATACTCATAAAAAAGAATTACATGAATATCAGTTAAATTTACATCCTTATGAAATTCAAAACTAATAATAAAATGGCACTTTTGAGAAAATCTTTGTTGAAATGTGTCTGACAATGGGCAATACAACTCTAAACGAAGTTAAGCCAAAAACAAGGAGGTAAACATTCCCATGTAAAGAAAAATCTGACATTTCATATGCATTAACCAAATACTTTTGATAGATATTTAAATTTAATAGATTGAAAAACAGTAATACAAACTATCTTCTTTTACAGCATTTAACAATTTTATAAAAATTATCCCCCACATAAATGTATATATATTGCTGCTATTAAATCAATAATTACCCTGCAAGACAATATTGTGAGTTAAAGCCACCCCATGAAGAAACTATACACTCACGTGCTGTGTGTTTGTGTTTTACTAACTGTACAATTCAGAAAGGAAAAAATTATAACTAAACATATCAAATGAACTATCTCAGATAGGTGCAAAGTTTTGCTTATAGATATGTTACGGAATTAGATGATAATCATAAGGATCTGGGATGAACAAGGCACACATAATTTGACTAAAAACATCATACATACAGAGGTGGCAGCATCATGATATGGATTGCAATTTCAAAAGAATATCACACCAAGAGAAACATCTTTAAAGATAATTCTGTAAAAGCTATGTGAATATTGAGATGAAATTCTAGACATTATTGTAACTCTACACTCCAGTAGTTGGATCTGATTTCTTTTATGAATGATAATGTTCCTCATGACTTTTCTTGCATAGAATGGTCAGTGTATTCATTCCTTCTAATTTTAATTTCACAAAAGCCACCCCTTTGGTATAGTGGTTAGTGACGGTGCCGTAGGGCTTGGGTTCGAATCCCGTAGAAGGCATGGATGTTTGTAAATGTATAGTGCCTTCGCAGCATAGGGGTACTCTAAATAGCCATCGAACCGCAAGTCTTCTCCTGAGTTTGGTAGAAGGGGAAGAAAGGTGGGAGGCTCCTGACCACCCCCAGGGTGTTCTCCCTCAAAATTGGGGTGGAACTGAGCAAAATCATACTGTCACCTGCATAGTGCTTGAAGCTAAGGCTAACAACAGGCATAAAAATCTAGCCCTTAGTCGCACTGAATTTCATGGACCTTAATCTGATGTTACTGTCGATTAGGTGGCATAAGCAAGAACAATTCCTTAGAAAACCTTTGGGATCGCCTTGAGCATATTGTCTCAATATCCTCCAGGATGCTGAGACAGCATATTTTACTTCTTCAGCTAAAGATAGAGCTGAGCTAAAGATGCTAATACACTATTTTTAACTCCTTCACCTAGTCTCAAACAGTTGGAAACTGTACTTCTAAAGCAAATCTGTGACAGTTGCACAAAGTTTGAAGATTTCATTTACATTACTAATGTAAGCTTAATTTGATTTGATAGACTGATTATTAAAGTCACATTCAAAAGGTATGTTGGTGATAGACCTTGTAATTTTGAACCACAGCCGAGTGATGAGGACAAAACCTGAGCTGGTACCCTAATCCTTTATTAGAGGACTTTGAACCTCAAAAAATTAATTGTGGGTCTTTAGTAACACCAGGATTTGAACACATGGCTTGACAGAAACATTGCCTGCCATGTTCAAGACTATGTGGTCTTGACAACTACTGTAGCCACAATTTGTTCTTTGCTTTAAAAATTATTTCGTTAGTGATTCTAAAATAATAGCATCAGGTAATTTAAATATTTTCATTTTTGTATATCATTTTTCATTTTCTTTAGTACATACACACATTTGTTACCATCACATGCAACTTTGCATTAGTTAAAACTTTAGTTCCCTTCTTTTAATTTTAGTCACAAGCTTAACTTTCTTAAGTCCATCTATGAATATATTGGTTAATGTGAATGTCCTTCCTAAGATGCGTAGAGAAAGTAATTGTTAATAATTTTTTAATGTAATTATTTGTTTTGTTTGTAAAAAATGAAGAATTACAGTAACTAAACTCAAATGGCCCAACAGCCAAAGCCTACTGTGTCCTTCTCAGTTTTCAAAACCTTGGACACTGAGGTGCTAGGGCAAATATTCCAGTCACGTAGTCACAGTCTGATGCAAAACCCCAATGTTTAGTTTTAAAGCAAGTTTCGTACTCATTTATCAACCCACTGAAGGGATGAAAGGCTCAGACAACCTTGCGGGTTTGAACCCGTATCTGTGGCGTGGAAGATACGTTACCACTCTCCTACTGGGCTTCCATTACAGTAACAATCACCCTATATTTCTGCAGATAACATGATATATAAATTTTCATCAAAGTGTAATAGCTTCAGCATATATTCCCTATAAGAGAATTCCTAAACAATCAATGATCTATTAATTTAAGTTTAGACCAGCATACATGATCTGGAACAAATTTTATTTTGTTGCACCTGACAATATTGCCCATAGAAGCACATATATCACAAATTCACATGCATCTTTAATAAGTCTTGTTGTAATTTATGTACTATAAGTGCAACAAGTTTCTTTGTATGTGTTTAAACAATTTGTACTGCCTTAGAGTAATCAGCATATAATTTGTATTTCCAATATTTTTTCATTAATTCTGATAGCAGTAGGTTTTTGACCTGCAAGGGTGCGGCTGAGTTATCTAAACTTTTGAGTTTTCGGGATTCTGCTGTATAAGAATATTTGTTAAGCTGAATAGAACTATTAAAAACTTATCAACTAGCAGTAGTATATATATATATATATAGGAATTTAATGCACCATTTACTGTTGTCTGCCATCTGGCATAGAAACTGTTTAATTTTTGAAAAATGATAAATCTCATTGTATAGACATATTTATCCCCTATGTTTCTCTCTTCACTACTGAAATCATTTCCTTGGTTAAAATATAAAATTTTAGATTCCATAATAGATCTAATAAAAGATGTTTTAATGGAAAAAGTTGAAATTTTCCACTGAAGCATTTATTTCACCATTAAGAAAATAATAGATAATCTAGTTTTTTCAAATTAAACTCACAACAGCATTCTATTCACTTAAGCAGAGTAAAAAAAATATTTTAATCAATATAACTCAATATTTTTGTTAAAAAAAGGGAAGAAAGAAAATTCTCATTATATTCACCTTAGATTCAGAATCTTCATGAGGGAGATCTTTGATTTTAACAAAAATAGGATGATTTTTGAAAAGAGTATTGATAGCAGGAACTACATCAAAATCTACTTCGAGAAAACCAATTTCTTTCTCTTTGTGATTTTTACTGTTTTCCAAATTATAAAATAATCGAAAACCACTTTCATCAGATACCAGCCTAGAGAAACAAAGTTTTTAATATGAATAAAACATCAAAATGAATCTGAATAACACATTAAGTATCAAATGACTTGATATGTTATGATATACAACAAATGAATTGAAATAAAAAATGAAAATTATTAGCTAAATATTAATTTATATTGGACTACCTTTTAACTACAAATTAATAAATAAAACTTTTGTTTTTGGAGTTGATTGAATTACTTAATGGCTCGAATTATTAAAATATCTATGTTCAAAGATAAGTTTTACAAAAACAGTGTTGTTTGTATTGGCTATTAGAATATAGATTAAGCAACTTATGTACCTTTAAATTAATTATGTATTGCAAAAGTAAATTATAACTAAATGGGTGGTGTTTTTTTTTTTCATATTCTATCATAAGTTTTCCAAATTTTTTTTCATATAAGAACACTAGCCTTTACATGCCCCCTTCTCTGGGTATTTAACTATGTTGTATGAATATATACTGTTTATATAAACTGCTTCAAAATTAAGAAAATTTGCATATTTTGTCGAATTTTATGAAAAGAATTAGACGAAATGTAAGAATAATGCTTTGAAACCAAGATGCAAATCTTGTACAGCAAATATGTAAGCATATACATGTGGTGGGCGGAGCTCGTCGAGGAACGGGATTTATAAATGTGCACGCCAAAAACCGCATTGCATTCACTGGCACACCCTGCCGAATTTCTCAGTGGTTTTTCACAGCAAACGGTTAAATTAAGATTGAAACAGTAAAAATGAGTAATTACCAACATTTAGATGATGAAATAAGTTGGCGAATTATGGAAGTATGCCAGTCTCGTATCCAGATATGTAGGATATTCAATTTAATGCTCAATGTTACGTTCAACTTGTAGATACAGTTATAGGGTACCGGATCCATCGAGAAAAAGCCTGGGCTAGGTGATCCAACTGCCACTACAGCCAGAGAGGATCACCTATTCATTATAGTGAGGGATGCTACAACTTCTCACCACTCTTGGGAGTTGTATGTTGTCTTAGAAACAGTCAAGGGTGACTCTTTCCAAAAGACTACTGTAAGTCTGGAGAGAGGGCTGCTTGCAAGACTCATTATTTGATTCTTGCTCAGTTCTGTGAATAGGAGAGTCTGCTTAAAATGGTACCGAGATTATAGAGATTTGAGCATTGATTGATGGGCAACTGTTCTCTTCACTGTTAAGTCCCAGTTCAGCCTATATAGCCTAACTAGTGATTCTTGCTGTTCTTTCATATGGAGAGAATCATGGACACACTATCTGCCATCCAATGTTCGAGAAATCAACCATTATGACTGAGGCAGCTTGATGATCTGGACAGGCATCATGTTGGATGGCAGCACACACCTATATGTCTTTGAAAGAGGCTCAGCAAATGCTGTGAGATATAGGGATAAAATCTTGAAACCCTTTGCTTGCCTTTTCAGATGAACAGTTCACTCTGATTTCATTTTAATGGATGACAATGTGAGGACACATAGAGCTCATCTGGCCAAAGAATTCCAAGAAAATGAAATTCACCGGATGAATTGGCCAGCCAGATTTCTTGGCTTCAACCATATAGAACATGCCTAAAACAGTCTGGAAAGAGCAACTGCAACCTTCTATTCCAAGATTCTTGGAATAACTGCCCTCACCCCTTAATTTAAAACAGACAAGACTTGGATTTCTAAAATTGAAGTAGAATTATCTTTAATATTCCCGTATAACCCCCTAACCCCAAAATGGATTTCTGCAAAGAACTTTTTTAGTGAATCTCTATTTAAAAAAAATAAATATGCTTGTCAAACTTAAAAATCTAAGTCTAATAATTCAAAAACTTAAATTTTTTATCTATATGCCCTATATCCACTCTTAAGAATCAATTTATTTAAAACCCATTCTTAGAGGATTTCAACTCAATGAAAGAACATGCCTTTCAAATTTCATTACTGCAGGTCTAGTAGATCGTAAACAGGAATTTTTTTCATCTTTCTCTGCAGTAACACCCTGCCGCCCCCCCCCCATAGGAGTCGAATTACGCAAAATTCATTCCTAACAGATCTCTACTCAATAAGAGAAACATGCTTACCAAATTTCAAGTCTGTAGGCCTAATATCAATGTAAGTCTAATTTAAAAAAAAATGACTTTAGTCGAGACATGAAGTTCTAAATGTCTACAGGTCTTAATTCAAAAAATGGAATATTTAACAATATTACCCCTTAACCTCTTACAACTTCTCTCTACGGTTGATTTTTACAAAACCTTTTTTGTACCAGATCTATACTCCATGAAAGGAACATGCCTATCAAATCTGAAGCCAGCACATCTAATAGTTCCTGTGATATCATGATGAGTAAGTGAATCACTTTTCTCCTTTGTATATACAGATAACTATCATGATATAACTTCCCTACATCACCATCCCAGGGATTATGTATTTTACTCTTTCCTGGAATCAACCTCAGTCTGTTTTATAGCATTTGTTCATTTAAAAAAATGATTGAAATCATAATTAGAATAAAATAATATTGCACACTAATTAACATTATCAATGCAAATAGACCTTTTCCCGACTCAATTTGGAATTTGTCAAAAATCGTTCTTTAAAATTATATTTAAACATTTTTCTTATTAAAATATCTATTATTGTTCAAAAGAAACAAATTATTAAATTATATTTAAATTTAAAAAACTGGAATACATTATATGCAATAAAAAATATGCAAATTGTGAATCTAGGTCACGTAATTACTGGGTATGTTATCAAAATATACCCAGTATTATTTCAAAACATATGTATCTTAAGAAAATTACCCAAAATGTAAAGGGGAGGGGAAGATTTGTTTTAGAATTGTGATTAAACATATTTGCTATGACATCCAACTATATACAGTTTAAATAAATTTAACAAAAAACAAGACAACTGATTTCACTTGAATTTGTAAAATTAAATTATGGAATAAAAAAGGGATAATGAAAAATGATTTGTGAAATTTACTGAAATAATGTTACAATAAATACTATTTATACAAAATTTAAATAGACTTACTAGACTTAAATACTCTCCAAATATTTATATAAAACTCCACACAAATGTTTACTACATATAACATTTTTGTACATAAAACACTAAAACTGTGATGAATTATTAAGCCACAATTTTTTTATTTTTTTTTTATGAATATTACTTACTGGTCGTTACCCACCTACTTCACTGGGTATTTCACCATGTTGTTTTCATATATATACATAAATTATTGATATCTAGCATTAAGGATTCGATTGTATTTTTTAGCTGTTACTCTCGCCTCTTGATATAAAAAGGACAGAACTTATAACTTCTGATAATATCTAAAATAGAAGTACAAAGATTCTTTGTGCTAACTTAACCCAATAATCAAGTGGATTTCCGCAAAAGCAACTTCCAGTGAATCTCTACTTCGTAAAATATACATGCATGCTAAATTTCATGTCTAAATTTAACAGAGCAAAAACGGAATTTTTATCATCAATACACCCCATTATGAGCATTCTTAGCGGATTTCAATTCAACAAAAGAAACATGCAAACCAAATTTCACTATTATAGTCCTAGTAGTTCGAAAACGGGAATTTTGTTTATCAATACGTCCCAGCAACTCCCCCACTTCCCCCTGGAGTTAACTTCCATAAAATATATTCAATTAAAGAAACATGCTTAACAAATTTCAAGTAAATGGGTTAAACAATTAAAAAACAGGAATTTTTCTGTAACTCTCCTTGCCCCCTCCCTTGGGGGTCAGTTTAAGCAACTCTTTGTTAGAGGAACTCTATTCCTTAAAAGGAACATACCTTCTAATTTTCAAGCACAGGTGGATTTAATAGTTTAAAAACGGAAATATTTATCTATTACACTCCTTAATCCCCTGCAGTCAATTTTCGAGAAACCTGTTTTGTAGCGGATCTCTACCCCATGAAAAGAATCTGCTTATCAAATGTCAAGACTGTACAGCTAATAGTTTAATAATTATCTATAACGCCCCCGCAAAGCCAATTGGGAGTCGATTTTTGTAAATACCATTTTGCAGTTGACCTCTGCTCCATGAAAAGAATCTGCGTACCAAATATCTAGACTGTACGTCTATTAGTTTAAATAAGGATATAATTATCTATATGCTCCTTAAGTCCCCTCAACGCCACTTGGGGGTCGATTTTTGTAAAAACTATTTTATAGGGAGCCTCTACTCCATGAAAGGAACCTGCATACCAAATTTCCAGACTGTACGTCTAATAGTTTAAAAATGGAAATAACACCCCTTAAGCTACTTAGGGGTCGATTTTCGTAAAAGCCATTTTGCAGCAGAACTCTACTCCATGAAAGGAACATGCATACCAAATTTCAAGACTGTATGCTTATTAATTTAAATAAGGATATAATTGTATATAACGCCCCTTGGGATTCTATTTTCGTAAAACCCATTTTACAGCAAACCTCTACTCCATGGAGGGAACCTGCATACCAAATTTCAAGACTGCACGTCTATTTTAGTTTAAATAAAGATATAATTATCTATATTGCCACTTAAGCAACTGTAACGCCCCTTGGGGTTTGATTTTCGTAAAACCCTTTCTTAGAGGATCTCTACTGCATGAAAGGAATATGCCTTCTAAATTTCAGGTCTGTAGGTTTAATAGTTCCGGAGATATCGTGATTAGTCAGTGAGTGAGTCCCTTTTCTACTTTATATATATAGATAGCCATTACCCACCGGCTTCACTGGGTATTTCACGATGTTGTATAAATATAAACTGTTTACATATATATAAAGTATTGATATCTAGCATTAAGAATTCGATTCTATTGAAAAATATATTTATAGCTGTAACTCTCACTTAATATAAAATGGACAGAAATTAACATTTCTAATTTTTATTAATATCTAAAATCATTCCACCAAAGCAACTTTCAGTGGATCTCTAGTCCATAAAATATACACGCATGCAAAATTTCAAGTCTAAATCTAATAAGAGCAAAAACAGAATTTTTATCATCAATACGCCCTGTAACCACATTGAGAGCCTTCTTAGTGGATTTCAATTCAACAAAAGAAGCATGCAAACCAAATTTTATTATTATAGTCCTAGTAGTTCAAACACGGGAATTTTATCTATCAATATTCCCCAATAACTCCCCAGCTTCCCCCTGGAGTTGATTTCAATAAAATCCATTCATAGTGGAGCTCAGCTAAAGAAACGTGCTCAACAAATTTCAAGTAAATGGGTTAAATTCAAAAACAGGAATTTTTCTATAACTCTTCTTAACCCCCTAGCAACCCCACTCCTTTGGGGGTCGGTTTTCGCAAAACTCTTTGTTGAGGAACTCTATTTCATTAAAGGAATATACCTTCTAATTTTCAAGCAGGTGGGTCTAATAGTTGAAAAACGGAAATATTTATCTATTATGCCCCTTAATCCCTCTCTGTGCCCCTTTGGGGTCAATTTTCCCCAAATCTATTTTGTTGCGGATCTTTACCGTATGAAAGGAATCTGCTTATCCAATTCCAAGACTGTACGTCTAATATTTTAAAAATGGAAATAATTATCTATAACGTCCCTTAAGCCCCTTAGGAAGCAATTTTCACAAAACCCACCTTATAGCAGATCTACCCAATGAATAGAATCTGCTTACTAAATTTCAAGATTTTACGGCTTATAGTTTAAATAAGGAGATAATTACCTATAATGCCCCTTAATTCTCCACAACACCACTTCAGGGCCTATTTTCACAAAACCCATTTTGTAACAGAACTCTACTCCAGGAAAGGAGTCTGCTTACGAAATTTCATGACTGTCCATCAAATAATTTAAATACGGAAATGATTATCTATAATGCCCTTTAAGTCCCCGCAATGCCACTTGGGATTCGATTTTCACAAAACTCATTTTCTAGCGAATCTCTACTCTATGAAAGGGGCATTTGCTTACCAAATTCCAATACTGTATGTCTAATAGTTTAAAAATTTAAATAATTAAGTAGAATGCCTTTTTGGCCCCCGTAACGCCACTTGGAAGTCAATTTTCTCAAAAATCCATTTTGTAGTGGATTTCTACGCCATTAAAGGTATCTGCGTACCAAATTTCAAGACTGTAAATCTAATGATTTAAAAATGAAAATAATTATGTATAACGCCCCTTAAGCGCCCCTTGGAGGTCGATTTTCGTAAAAATTATTTTGTACGGGATCTCTAATCTATGAAAGAAATCTGAGTACCAAGTTTCAAGACTACTTCTAGTAGTTTAATAATGGAACTAATTATCTATAATGCCCCTTGGGGTTCGATCTTTGTGAAATCCGTTCTTAGCTGACATTTACTCCATGAAAGGAACCTGCCTACCAAATTTCAAGTCTGTAGGTTTAACAGTTCCGTAGATATTGTGATTAGTCAGTGAGTGAGTCACTTTTCTCCTTTATAAATGTAGATGTACTGTAAGATATAAAATTAATTTTATACTTCATGTCTAAAATATAAAAATCTACTAAATTTTTTTTCAATAATATTTCTTTAGGCATCAGTTTAAAACAAAACAGCTTATAGCATATAAAAATATTATGTCTTTAATATTACTAAAGGATGTTCATAAATATAATTTTTGAAGAAATTCAATAATTTATATAGGAAAGTAGTATAGGAAGAATCTTATTTAAATTTCAAGTGCAGGCACAAAAATTACCTAAATGCTTTTTTTCTTATAAAGCGAATTTTAGTTTGAAGAGTAAGCTTTGCAGTTACAAAAGCCTTTCCATTTTCAAAACGAGGTCCATTTCCATGACTGCTACATGCTTTTTCTTCTAAAAGTCATAATAATAAGAATTATAAATGCAAAGCTCAGAAACAGTATAATTTTTTTCTCTATAAGAAATTTATATTAAAAAATTTAACAAATTCAGAAGTAAAAATGCAGTAAAATATATATTTCGAAATTAAATGAAAAAAAATTATGCAACACCTTCCTTTTATTTGTTTCATCATCACAAAAGTAGCCATAAAATAAAAATCTCTCATTTGTTTAAAAATGTTAGATAAAAACACAAATATACATATACTCACAATTTTTTGAAAATAGTTATAAAGACAATACTTCATTGTTTTTACATATTAATTACAATATCTGTTCTGAAAGAATTAATATTACAAACAAAATATAAATTTTTATCCAAATTACCTTAATTTGATTAAGATAAACAATAACACTGATCAAGCTAATTTCCTAGATATTCAAATACATTAAAAGGATAATTTAATATGTACTAAGACAAGAGAGATGATTTTAATTGTTTTAGTACTACATTGGGATAGTAACATATATTTACCAATTTTCAGAAAATTATATTACAAATTATACTTAATGTAACAAGATTTCTTAGTATTACATAAATAAAGGACTGTTTAGAAAAGAAAATACTTGATTAATTTTATTAATAGACATCTTTATAAAGAAATTTTAAATTGTATGGATATACACTATACTATTATTAATAAATACAATACAAATATTCAAAATTCTATAAATTTTAGTTAAATACCTCCCTCTTTTTAAATCATAGACAGTAATACAGTAGTTAATATAAAAAATATGGAAAGTTTACCACTATGTTGTTATAATAGAAATTTTTTTTTTTAAATATTCTTAACATCACTGCTTTAATTTTTTATAGCTTTCATTAATAATATTAATCATTCACTTAATAAAAAATATGTATAATTTATTTTGCTACTTATTGGCTTTTAATTTTCAAGCTTTGAATTTGCATTTAGATCACTGAATCAGGCAATAACTAGTTTATTGTTCCTTAATTAAAGCATGATCTAAGCAATTTTTGCTTTTTTGAAGTATGTAACCCCTTTATTCCTAACGGGTTTAGACTTTCTTCCCATTATGTTTCATAGCATTTTGTTCAGTAATATGAACAGAAAGGGGCAAGGTTGGCTAGCCATAAAACTGTGATTAAATCCCACTTTTTTTTTTTTTTAAAAAAAAAAAATTACCAGTCTGCAATGTTTATAAATATTACAGGATACATCTCCATTTTGTTTCCAAATTTTATATTTTAATCTCAAGTATTCAGATTGTTTTTGTCTCTTAAAATAGAGTATAATAAGATTATATATTTGTGTGTCTTTTATACCAACCTCTCATGATCAGTTTATAAACACTGCATTTGAGAAAATTTGAAAATTAATGATTTTTTTCAGAGTAAATTAACAGGAGAAACAAAATACTACATTTATAAGTATTTAAAATAATATAAACAAAACTACAAATAAAAGCTAAATTTAATCTTAATTTTTATTAAAAGATATGAAGATTATTTTATTAGGAAATATAACATACATATGAAAAAAATAGATAACCTATTATGCATAAAATGTGTGAACATAAAGTCTTACTTTTAGTAAAGAAAGGTGGCAATGAAGCATGTAAGAATTCCACTGCATGCATATCTGCAGCATAATCAACAGAAAAATAACTTAAAACTTTTGTAGCCAATTCCATTACTTTATTTTGATATGCTTCTCTCGTTTGAGAATTCTAAAAATAGAAATAAAATTTTCAGTAATTTTAACATAAAAATATTGCAAGTAGCAACGTTATGCAAACTTAATACAGTTATACTAATAAATAATTTTACTCACGCTATCAGCATATGTAGCTCCAAGAAAATTTAAATAATCCCTTGGAACCGAGCGGCGAAATTCTATATCATTTTGCATTGCTTGTTCTACAGCATTTTGAAATCCCTGTAATTAAATAATTAAAAATTATTAAACAGCAATAAAATTGGGAAAACTTTTACAGAAAAAGATTTAATTTTTTAAAATGTTACATTATTCATAGAATTTCAAAATTCTTTGTTAAAAATAACATAAAAATTAAAGATAAACATAAAAGTGATATTGAAACTTACAGCTTTAAGAAAATCACCATAAGTGTTACGGTAATTGGTTGATATAGTAAGATGCAATGAATAAACATCTGGAGTTGCCCTCGCCTAGTAAAAAATATTGCAAAATTTTAAAAACTGGAAATATTAATAACTTATGAATTAATATAATGTCTTCTTCCCTCACATATACACACATATAAAACTATGTAACTGTTGTTGTTGCTAATGCCACCTGTCTGATGGTGTCAAATTGAGGCCCACGAAATTCATTGCAGCAAAGAGCTAGATGTACGCCTGTCGTTATCCGTAGTTTTGAGCACCGTACAGGTGACAGTATAATTTGATTGGGTTTCAGCCCAATTTTGAGGAAGAACACCCTGGAGGTAGTCAGTGGCCTTCCACCTGTTTCTCTCTTCCTCCAATCTCCCGAGAGGACTTGCAGTTCGACAGCTATTTAGATTAACTCCATGCCACAAAGGCATTATATGTTTACAAATATCCATGCTTTCTCTAGAATTTGAACCCTGGCTCTATGGCACCAGCAGTCAGCATCACTAACCACTATACCAGATGGATGGTGTAGTGGTTAGTAACTATACAAATTAGTCATATCTGTCATGATAAAAAAATAAATACAAATATCATAAGTATACAATTTGAAAGAAAAAAAAATTAATCACTGAAAGAAAAAAGTTTTAAAGCATACTTCAACAATTTCCATCAGTCTCCACTTTAGATAATGAAGAGAATGTAAAAGCATATATCTCACAATATTTATAAGTGATGGAAAATAAAATTACTAATAACAGTTAACAAACCAAAGACAAAATAAATATAACAAATACTTGTGTCAAATATTTTTAAAAATAATTAAGTATAAGGCTTTAAAAAATCTGTGAACCTCAATAGTGAACGTTTCTTCTGTATGGTACTAACAAGGAATAAAAGAGATCATGTGAGCTGTTTCAATAAATAAGACTTCTAAAATTTCTACCAGACATAAGAAAAAGATTCTCATTTCAGCTATAAAAGTAATACCTTAAAAATTTTACAATTTGTTCTTAAATATAGATTTAAAAAAATTACAAATTTTTAATTATATACATTTTTATAAATATAATAATTTTTTTTAAGACTTAGATTAAAATAGATAACTTTCCTTTATATCTTTCAAATCTACATTTGCAACTCATATAAGCTTATCATACTATTCTATTTCTAAATGAAGAATAACAGAATTTTACTTGATGAATAAAACCACGAGGAAAATATAGCAGGTCACCAGGATTCAGTTCCACTTCCATACAAGGCTTACCAATTTCATCTTCTGTCATATCACCTAAAATTAAGAAAAATTATAATATTTTGCAAAAATCATAACAATTTAAAATCAATCCTTCAACAGTTTGCTCTTCAGCAATTTTATTTTATTTAAACACATGTTTATCTGAAAATTTATAGTTTAAAAATGAAAGATATTACCTTTAATATATTAATTTAAAACCCTTATATTAATATCTAACTCTATTTAATTCCTATTAAAATGGAATGATTTTTTTACAATGAATCAAAACATTAATTTTAAAGAAATAAATAACTATATGCAAAAAATTTGTACTTAAATGATCAAAAAAAGACCAATGAAGAGCAAATTTGTTTAAATTTATAAAATTCTTTGACTGAAATTCAAAGGGCGGCATCATACCAATTAACTTTTAATACCAGAAGTAAATATAATTTCAAACTTGTGTTGACGAAAAGAAAACATACAAAAATATTAAAAATCACAAATATTTTTTTTAAACAATTTTTTAACTTTAAAAAATAATTTCTAATAAAAGTAAACAATTCATACCACTTGAAAGCCTTGAAAGAAATTCATTATCTTTGCTGTCAGAAAAAAAATGGGTTTAAAAATTAAAATATAAATTTTAATAAAATTTAAAATATTAATACAAAATAATGCTTTAGTTGTTCAGATGCATTTGCAACAAGAAACAATGTAAATTTGAAAATGTCAATGAAAACAATTATATTTCTGTTTCACTTGAATTAATAGTTTTAATTTAAAATAGCAATGGGAAATTAATAGTTAAAAAATCGCATTCCATAAAACAAGCATGCTTAATTAAGAGGGGAAAAAACATTTTTAATTTTCTATTTCTCAACTTTTTATTCTAAATTTTTCCACTTAAACATTTTGTCCGGTTTTCACAACTTACTATTTTATTTTCTGAAAGACATAATTTTATATAGTTTATAAATGCCTTTTTTTAAATATATATCCCGATGAGAATTAAGAAACAAGTCATTAAAATTGAAATATATAAATAACAAAAAAAAACATTAAAAGTTATTGCCCTTAGTTTATTCCTTGAATGAGTAAATAAATTTTTAAATTTCAACACTTAAAAATAAGGTATTCTTCATAAAAAAAAATATTTATGAGATAAAACTAAAAAGTTCATGGACTAGGAATAAAATTTAACTTAAAATACCAATAACAAAATAACTTTTTTGAAATATCAATGCGCAAACTGCTTCAAAATGATTCAACTTATAAATAATCCTTCCTTTTAGTAGTGCCCCCACAACCTTTGGAGTGTGTCTGTGGTAGCCTAGTGGTCAATCTTGTGGCTGGCATGTCTTTAGTTTGAACCTGGTGTCACTGAAAACCCACTGTATAGAGGAAGCCATTGCACATTAAATTTGTCAAGGCTCAAATGCCCTCCCATTGGTGTTGGTGTGGAAGTTAGGAGAGGAGGATGTTAGCTCAGGCCTCGTCCCCATCACCTGACCATGGTTCAAAATTAAGAGGTCTATTACCATTAGCCTTTGTGAAGCTTTATAGTGCGACGTAAATATAATTCTCACTCACTCCATCTCTATCAAGCATTACTATATACTGAAAGTTTTTATACTTCAAGTGTCACTACAGAAATATTTTCTTTCCACCAAGTGTCACTATATTGAGCGCTTCTCCCTCTCTCAAGTGTTCACACACTGATTATTTCTCTTTGTCTCATGTCATTGCACTAAGTCTTCCTCAAATGTCACTATACAGATCGATTCTCCATCTCTCAAGTGTTGCATTGCCGATTATTTCTTTTTGTCTCAAGCATCACTGCACCAATTGAGTCCATTGCCAATTGCCCTAGTGTAGCTTTACAATATGACAATATAACTCTTTCTTGGAATACCTCGTGGCTGAGTGGTAGTGTATCGTGCTTCCACACCACAGGTCTGGGGTTCATGTCCCAGGCTGGGCAAGGTTGACTCAGCCTTTCATCCCTTCAGAGGGTCGATAAATAAGTACCAAGCTGGCTTGAGAACTGAACACTGGGGGTTTTGAGTCAGACTAACCACTTGGCCGAAACATCTGCACATGCACCTAAGATCATGTAAACTGAGATAGGCACAGTAGGCCTTGGCCCTAATGGGCTGTTGTGCCAGTGAGTTGAGTTCAGACTACACAGCTCCACTCTCGTTATTACTTGGGAAGTAATATACACTCATTCACTCACCCAAAACCTTTGAAAGTGTTGCTGGAAAACATTTACCTCATCTGGTGAGTAAAAAAAAGGCTCTGTAGAGGTTTTTAAATAATAATTTTACAGGAGTGAATCCATTTAATCTGTGGGAAATGAATCGCTTTCGTTTCAATTTTAGCAAGACATTGTGGATTGTGCTTTCTCATGCAGAAGGTGCATTTTTCACTTTGCCAGATCTGAGGCCATTTACAACAAATGAGTCTTCTCAAATGATGTTATGTGTCTAGATAAAATTCTTGTTCAATGTTTTGCCTTCAGGAATAAATTCTGAATGAGTAATTCTTTGAAAATTAAAAAAATACTTCCATCATGACTTTGCGATTTTTTCATAGTGTTGTGGAAAGCCATGCAGAAGAAAAAAATTTTTTACATGCTGAAGGAACAAACTTAAGCTGAATATTAAATAGATAATTTTAAATTTCATCATGTATTATGATCTTGTTCAAAACAAGTTGGATCTTTGCAGGTTTTTTGTTGATCAATTAACCTGATACTATCATTTTGTTTCTCAATGTTCCAATATTCAGAGATAAAAAGAAGAGGAACAATATGTTAAGACACTCCACACAAGTTAAAAGTCCTTCATAAAAATATTCAAACAACTAGTCTATAGCACGTGATTAGTCTCTCAAGGGTTTTAAAAATATATTGAGACATCAAATTGATATTTATTTCAATCAATGAAGATGTAGGTTGGCTAGAACATTAATTTTAAATAATGAATTCTTGACCCTCTTTGAAGCACTGATACCACCCATACATCTTAAATTTTTACCTTGTATAACCACTGTTCAACTTCCTTAGAATATTTATAAATTATTCACAGATGTTTTATCCAAACACCTGCATTTAAAATGTTTTTAAACATAAGTTTTTTAAAAAAATTGATTCTTGAAAAAATCAATTTTTTAACATATAACAAAAATTACTAACCTCAGAATAAAATGTCTGTGCATGCAGTTTAATTAGGTACATTTCAAAACCATCCTGAACATATAGGGGAAGGGAGGGTGAAATGCATTTAAGTGATGTAACTTTTATTTACAAGCTTTTGCTAACATGGATAATTGCAGTATCTGAACTTTTTGATCCTATATTACCTAAAGCGAAAGCTAAAAAATTCAATTTAAATTTTCTTTTAAATAACTCAAGAGTTACAAAAAAAAAAAAAAAAAAAAATTTAGCATGCTTCACTAACTGTAAAAATGATTTCAACCCTTCCATTTTTCAAATATATTTATGGCTCATTCTAGCATTTTCTTTTGAGTTGAAATTTAATGATAAATACACTTTGAAAACTTATCCCCACAATTTATATGTGGCTAATCTAAAACGAATTTTTTTTAGCATGAAGCATTTGATTTTGTAAGAACAATATAAATCTTACCGGGGATTGTAAAGTTTCCACAGTTTTTTACCTTCTATTTGAAGAACAAATGCATCTATATCATCATAGTGAGGAGGAAAACCTTGTGTACCAGCAGGTGTCAAATACCTTAATTTGTTGATATAAAAAGAAATACATAATGAGAAACAACAAAACATCTATTACCAAACAAGAGTAATAAGATGATTAGTGAGAATTAATACTTAATTAATTCCTCTTTATATTACGATTTTAAAATGAAATAAATTCACTTAAGTTAAAATCTACTTTACAATATATTATTCTACACAAAAATTTTCTCATATACCAAACATATAATGAGGAATTCATATTTCCCTCCTCTTAAAATAAAAATTTTTAATAACATTAAACAAAATTATATTTCTTGAAAATAATGAGCTTCAGGGATGTAACAGTAATAATTCAAAATTATATAAATAAACTAAAATAAATTTTTTTAAAAATACAGAAGTGTGCATTTATACAAGTTGTAAATCATATGTTATATATATGTCACAGTATTGATAATAAAAGAATTAAAAATAAAATTAAACGAAAAATGAATGGTACTAAAGGTTTTAATTCAGAGGATATCAAAGTACTTATAAAAATTATAGGAAGTTAATTTCTAGAGACACACAAAAACCCATTACTGAATAGTAGACATCTTACATTGGAATGTTATTTTTGCCACAAATCGAGGAAAATCACAGTAATCATATATTCCTTGTCTGGTACTGTTCAAATTATTTTAGATAATAAAAATACTGTATTTGATTTTAAGTCACACCCCAAATTCTCAACATGTTTTTGTGAAAAAAATATAGAGTAAAATGGTTTATCGATATTTGCTATTTAAGAAATGTAAGAAAATTTGAAATTAGAGCTAATAGGAAGTGAATAATTAAATTATTTTACCAGTATTAAAAAGTTCTAAATACATATATGACCATAATTGATCTAACCATCAGTATGATGTTCAATTTCCCCCATCCAATGAATTTTTCTGCCTTCAATTCTAAGCCATGCCCAATTTTCTGTAGCATTAAGACTGGACAAAAAGTGTGGCTTACATTGAAATAAATATGGTGCACAATTTTTAACACTGTATAACACACATATTATAATTTTTTATGAAAATAAATTATTTTATATTTAATGCAAAATCAGCATTTAACAAGCATAAATTTAAATACAATTTCAAACCCTATTTCAATAGAATAAAAATTTAAATTTATACAAGTTATACACAGAGAAATATGACAGGCAGTCAAGTCCTTGAAGATTAATACAAAGATTCAAGTATATGAAGAGAAGAAATGGAACATTGTTTATGTATAAACAAATAATTTAGACAATATTGCTGATGTATTTATTTACAAAGGGATTTAAACAGTCAAAGAAATTTACTTTCTAGAACAAGAAAATAGAAAAATAAATCAACTTTTAATATCCCTTACATTTATCTTATAGAATTTATGTAACACAGTAACATAATTGCATTAAGACTAGTCTTTTGCATATGTTTAACACATAATAACTTATTCTTGTAAGAAATGCAGTCAAAAGAAAATTGATAAATAGAGTCTAACAATAATAATAGGTAAAGTGAGAGGAAAACCAATCAAATAAAAAAATAAAGAGAGGGAAAAACATTATATAGTTTGAAGCAAGCACAACACTGCAATGATATGCAAAAATTCAAATAGTATATGCATGCAAAGAAAAAAAAAACTAATTTTCACAGTTTACAAAAAAAATTTGAATTTACCCCCCCCCTTTCCAACCATTACTTTCCTTTGAAAAAAAAATGGGCCCAAATTTCACAAAAATAAATAAAAATTGGAATATTTACTTCAAAATTTTAAATTTTCATTCAGAGAATTGAGAAAGTCTAGCAGGAAAGCCAGATCAGAAGTAAGAATTTGGAGAAATTACATTTCCTTTGAATGAGTGTTACAGATTTCTCAAAAAGATATCTAATCATATGGGCATTTATAAAAATGCAGTAATTGTACTGAAAAATGTAACCTTCTGGTTAACATTTTTTAAAACTAAAACTGTGATGCTATATTTCAAACAATTAAGCAAAAAAAAAAAGGCTATTGCCTTATTTTCCCCATAATACCAAACAAGATTAAATGGTTAATGCTTCTCTCAAAATGTAAGATACAATACATGATCCCCAAATAAGGAAAAGTAGAAAGAAAAGTCATATCAAAGCAATGCTGATTAATAAATTAAATAAATGCATGCTTTTTGAAAAAAGATGCAATTCTTTTTAAATGAAAATATTATATGAAAAAAAAAAGTTCCATTCTTAAATCATTCAACTTTGTTAAAATAAGAGTTAAGGCATAAAACTAAATTTGTAGAGTTTCATACTATGAAGGGTAACCAAAAAGTAAAAAATGACTGCACCATCTCTGGTGTCATTTCAGCCACCACCACAAACACATGCAAGTCAGTTAGTTCTGTCCCTCACTTCTGTATGAGTTGTTTTGTTGCTGAGGAGTCATGTGTTTTTGACACAAAATATTTCAATAGCTGCACCAATCAAAAATCCTGCAAAATGTGAAGTGTATAGTGCCATTCATTTTCTTAATGTACAAAATGTTTCGTCTTTCAAAATTTATAGGCAAACAAAGAATATTTATGGTGATAGTGGATAGTGCAATGAACAAAGCTTCAAGGAAATGGTGCTTAATGTTAAACGAAGGAAGAACCAGTGTACACAACATTCATCAGAATGGAAGGCCATCTTGAGCTATGGATGAGTTGAGAGCAAAAGTCAGGATGACAAAATTCAAGAAAAATCAGCTTTCTACTGGGTGTTTTTAAATGAATATCGGAGTTTTAATGCTTCATAGTATTTAATACACATAAGTTATAAGTATAACTCATGCATTAAATGAAAGAGCAACTGAAATAGTTTAGTTTGCTGGCTTGTGAAACGTCTGTTAATTTTTTTCCGCTTCTCCGTCGATTAGCGTGCCATTAAAAAAATGGCAACTACTGAACAGAAAGCATTTTGTGTTCCCTAGCTTGCAAATATAGAATCTGCTATTACTGTGCAGCGAGCATTTCGTATTAAGCTCGGTTGTCACTAACAAAACACCTAAATCGAATGTTTTTTGTGCCACATCTCGGCAGAAAGTGTATCGGCCTTTCGCTTTCGGAAAACCAGCCAACTTCAAAGCCCATCTTGATGCTCTATAACTATGACTATTTCCTCAATTGGAAGAAACTGAACTAGATAACTTCTTTCGGTAGCAAAATGATGCACTGCCTCACTGGCATCACTCAGCACATGATTGGTTGAACATCACTGTACCCGACCAATAGATTGGCCACAAAGGGCCTCAAGATAAAGCTTGTTTCGCATGGCCTCAACATTCATCCGATCTGATGCTATGTGATTTTTATTTGTGAGAGTTCATTATGGATTGTTTGTGGGGGAGACCTGTGTACCTAGGGCCACCCCATTTTATTTGAATAATATTTAGTTCTAAGTTTTATAACTTAGTTGGGTGACTGACAAAACCAATTCCTACTTTGGCATTCATTTTGAAATTTTACAAAAGAAAGTTGTGGCAAGTTATAAATGAAAAACAGTTTTACATGGTCTAAAGTAAAATTCTGCAGGTCATCTCTTTTAATTGTTGTACAAAGATAAGTCAAATATTTTTCTTTTGAATTCTAGTACATAATTTTGTTTGTAACTTTAAGTACTAAATTAGATTTTAAATAAATCCCCTCTCCATCTGGGTTTTTCTACTGAAGACATTTTGTATGAAATTACCTAGTCTTGTACCTACGGCCACATAGTTACCTTGTACCTAGGGCCATGGTCCTAGGTACAATTGCAATTAATATTCTTTGTTATTATTTTATTAAAAAAAGTTTTTATAATATAAGGAGGAAATTGGCCGTAATTATCTGAACCATTTTGATTTAGTCAAGTTTTTTATTATAACTGGGTGTTTAAATGAGAGGAGTGTATATGTTCTAAAACTTTCAATATGCTTGATTTATAAAAATATGCTTGCTACCATTATTGTTATTATTCAGGATTTTTATTTGGTTAAAACAAAAATGAGAATTCATTTAATAAAAAAAAAA
>BMAV01005186.1:894233-907545 GCA_019973955.1 Trichonephila inaurata madagascariensis
TTAAAGAACACTATAGTGTTAAATTTCTGAAGAATATTGCACTTTCAAATAAGTTTCTTTAAGATAAAGAAGAAACTTATGAAATTGGCAACAGAAATATTGTGTTCAAATTGCCCAAACCACAATCTATTGGTGCTTCAGAGCGACAATGTATGCAGCTCACTTTTGTAACCAGTTTTTTAAATTATAATGTTGAATAAAAATACGTGTAATTTGTTAATAATTTGGTGCATTGCAAATTAAATAGATGCATGATTAATCAATATGTTAGCTAATATTGATTTTTTTTATTAAATTCATGTGTGTATGTTTGTTTTCTATTGATTACAGAGCAAAACCTAAGTTCCAGGGAAAGGCCCTTGGTACAGCAGCTGCTGGCCCTAGGTACAATGACATCATTGTACCTAGGGCCATTTTTGAATTTTTTAAAAAACCTTTTATTTCACAGAATTTATTATTTTAAGTACTTATATTAACTCCAATTGGATGGTAGTTAGTATAGTGATGAATGCATATCAGTTTCACATTTTTAAAGAGGCCAGTGGCTCTGTTTTTATGCATTGAAAAAAAAGTGGCCCTAGGTACACAGGTCTCCCCACATACCTCCGCTACCAGACTTAACACACAGGATTGAAGCAGCTGTTGCAAGAATTAACTCAGACACACTGAACAAAGTTTGGGATGAACTCGCCAATCGACTTGATGTGTGTCATGTGACGAATGAGGCTCACATTGAACATTTATAAGCTTGTAGGTAGAACTGTTTCAGTTGCCCTTTCATTAAAAGTATGAATTATACTAGTAAGTCATATGTGATAAATATTACAAAGCGTTAAAACTTCGATATTCATTTTGAAAAACTCTGTATTTTAAGCATACTACATACTACTTACCATGATAGATATCAAACAAGAGACATTCTGACATAAAACTTTGGAGGCAGAAGAGTATAACATCGGAACAGAAAAATTAGTTCCACATTACAATAAGTGACTTGACAGCTATGGTGACTACATTGAAAAATAGTCAGGTAATGTTTATCACACTAAATAAAGTTTTGTGATGATATACTTCATTTTTATTTAGCTAAGCCAATACTTGCTTTGCCTTTTTTGGACGATCCTCATATGTATATACAGTCAGACCTCCATTTTACGAACCTGCATTTTGTAGCAAACTCTTTCCTGGAACCAAGAACATTGTGCAATTTTCTATGCAAAATAACCTACAAATAACCCATTTTCTATTTAATGAATTTTTTCTCTTGTGATCCCATTTTTTTCTCTCCCTATTTTTAAAATATTTCTGGACTTTTATATGATGAATTGATAAATTCATTTGCAACAGTTCAACACGAATTACAGTGGGGTGAAAATACACCTGAAAAGATTTCAGTGCATTGAAAAAATGCAAGGCATATTATGAGAGAAAATACTTTTTCAAACAAAAAACTTTACCAAAATCAACAGACTTTACCAGTAATTAAAATTAAGAACGTATGTGGTAATATATGCTTAAGATTACTGGTTATAAAAAAAAATTATGTTTAAAATTTCTCGTAGGCTTAAAATCAGAAAATGTTATTAAAAATTCATCGATTTTCATACAAAAATTTTAAAGTTGAAAAAAGGTGTATTTTTGGACGTTTTTTTTTTCCTTTGTTTTTCTTCAGATTTCTTTTTGATGGATAAAATAAATAAAATGATAATAATTTACAAAAAAAGTGAGAGTAAAAGCTTTTTTAATAATATATATTGCTTATGAATTTAAGATTTGTTTTATTTGTCTCTACTTAAGAAATTTTCTTTGTAACAAACTTTTTTCAGGATTTAGCAACTATATCAAATAGAGGTTTGACTGTACATAAACAGTAGGACTACGATTTAACGAATTTATCAGGACAGAACATTTTATTCATTAATTTGGGGTTATTTGTTATATTGAGGTCCTAACAAAATACAAATTTTTTGCTCTTACATTTTGGAAATTCTATAAGCAACTACACAAAAAAATATCCATAGTTAGAAATCGCACATTCTTTTTATTCAACAGCTAAAATACTATTAGTGAATTAATATGCACCAGTTAATTGCAAAATTTAAAAAGCTGACTTATAGATGTTTGACAATTTTGATTCCTGACTCAAAAAATATCTTTTCCAATTTTATGCAGAGAAAAAAATATTGTATCATTTACATCTTGCTACATAAGAGAGCCCCCTCAAGTCCTACAGACTGCCTCACCGTGGCGAGGGGGTGACACTGGACAGAGTGGGTGAAGTACGTCGAGAGTGAATTCTCCTGGTAGGGCCACCCAAGGCGTGAAGGCCACTACCCTTTGTCCAGCTTAAGTCTGTAGGCTCCGGAGCTAAGTCAGTCTTCTGCCGCTGGTGTTCCAGGTCTCTGACCATAGAAGCTGCTTCTTACCTCATCCATGAACAAGTCACCCTTTGTTTTTCATGCTGCCTCGATTGTAGCGCAGTCTAAAAAAGATCACGCTCCTGGCTTAGGTAGAGGGCCAGGTTCGAAAAATTTATTACAGTCTCCGAAGTATTTAAGCTCATTGAAGCTACCCCAGATCAATATAAATGGTATCACTTCTACTACTGCCAGATTCAAATTAGATCAAGTGTTGGCATTGGCTGAGAATTATGGTGTTAAAATTATTGTTTTGCAAGAATCAAAGTTGAAGAGTGACTCACCTCAAGGTTAAAGGTTATGATATCTATCAGACAGATAGGCAACATAAGAGTGGTGGAGGCTTAATGTTCCTCATCAGAGATATAAAACATCAAAGTATAAATATTAATAGCAATATCATTGGTAACTCTAATATCGAGATTCAGGGTATCAGGATAAATTGGAGAGGCAAATACCTTAATATACTTAATATGTATCAGCCTCCTGACCTCAATAAAATACCTATTGACCTACAAAATCTCTTCTTGCTAACTACTATTTGTTCAGGCGATCTTAATGCCAAACACTTTATGTGGGGCTCCTCTGGCATTAATTCCAGAGGAGTCAATTTACTGAACATGGTCGATAATAAGGGTTTCGTGTTTCTTAATGATGGATCTCCCACTCATTACTCGCATAGCTACAATTCTAAAGAGGCTCTGGATGTAACCATAGTTAGCCCTGATCTGTATGCGCAGATCAAGAGAGACAGGTGGTATGAACTCTGCTCTAGTCTGGATTCAAGATCATCCAACAATAAATTGTGGAAGCTGGTGAAGGGCATTAGTAAAGAACAACCCCAATTTGAAAAGTGCAACACTATTCAATCTGCAGATGGACTCTTGGCTCAGAATGATGAACAGGCAGCTAATATTTTAGGGGAATACTACCAATTAATAAGTAATCTGAACTTTACTGGCAACGACAAATATGCAAAGACTATGGCGAGTAATGTTGTTCATGGCTGTCGCAGTAATCCTCATGTGGGTCCGGCTATTTTCAGCAGAGCCTTCTCAGCTCAAGAGCTTGATGCTGCGATTTTAGGTTTGAATTTAAACACCTCACCTGGGCCTGATGGTATTCCCGGTCAAATGATAAGTCATTTGGGCCCACATGGAAAACAAAGACTTTTAGACCTCTTAAACAACTCCTGGAGGCTGGGTCGTCTTCCTCGTGATTGGAAAAAAGCGATCGTGGTACCCATTAGAAAACCTGGCAAGGGCATTTCTGCTGGGAGTTTTAGACCAATTGCTTTGACTTCCATAACATGCAAAATTATGGAAAAAATGATTTTAAAGAGACTTACGTTTTATTTAAATTTCCACAACCTGTTACCGAAGGAGCAATATGGTTTTAGAGAGGGCTACAGCACAATTGACCAGGTGCTTTATTTTAGCCAGAGTGTCAGAGACGCCCAAAACAAGAAACCTACAAACCACACTATAGCCACCTTTCTTGATCTTTCTAAAGCCTTTGATAGGGTTTGGACTCAAAAGTTGATTACTAAATTGCATGTTAAGTTCAGTATACGTGGTAGAGCGCTGCCCTGGATTTATGATTTTTTTGAGAGATAGGCACATTAGGGTAAGATTCAATAGTTCGACTTCAAATAGTTTTAAAATAAGCCAAGGTGTTCCTCAGGGCTCGGTTTTAAGCCCAACCTTGTTTACACTTTTTCTTGCAGAAATTGAAAAAGTCATTTCTAATGACTGTGAAATTGGAATCTTTGCAGATGATATTGTCCTCTGGAGTTCCGGTTCTGATACTGAAAAGGTAGAGGAGAGTGTGAATCTGGCTCTGGCTGACGTGTGGAGCTTTGCTGTAAACCACAAATTAAGTTTTAGCCCATCAAAATCTACTGTGGGTCTCTTCACAACTAATAGGAAATTATACAATTTTTGACCAAGAATCCTGTTGAATAGTCAGCCCCTGGAAATAGAGAAACACCCTAGGTATTTGGACTTCATATTGGATCCTGAGATTTTGAGTAATAGACATTTGGAACACCTTGCATTGAGAGCTAGGAAACGAATTAAAATCCTAAAGTACATCTCTGGCCGTGATTGGGGTGCTGATGCTGGTACTCTCAGAAACACTTACGTTTCCCTCATTTGTCCCATTTTGGAATATGGCTTCCCCATCTTCTGTTGCTCCTCTGATTCAAACTTGCAAAAACTTGAACGTGTTCCACTCAGTGCTGCAAGGATTATTACAGGCCTTCGCAATTCTTGCCCAAAAGATATTGTGCTCTATGAAGCTGACCTGAAGCCATTATGTCTTAGGAGAAATGAATGTTTAGTGAAGTACTACAACAAACTCTCCGGTCTTGGATTTCAGAATCGTACATCGAAATTTCTAGGTTCATGGAGCAGTCACCAGAGGCTCAAACGAGGCAGTCCATTTGAACACGTTGTTTCTGGCCACCTTGTTGCTAGTTCTGTAGAACATCACATCTTATCTCAGATTATTGACCCTTCTGAGGGTCTTGATGGAGTTTGCTTTCATGTTGACCTCTCTATCCAAGTTAGCAAACAAAAGGAATTGTTGTGCTATCTGAAACAGTTAGCTCTTGAAAGAATTAATAATGTCCCCAAGGATGCTGTTCATATGTACAAGGATGGCAGTAAACTTGGTAGTGACTGTTCTGGCAGTGGCATCTATATTAGTTTTCAGGACCAGGAAATTAAAATTCAGAGAAAAAATCCGGACTCTTGCTCAGTATTTCGTTCCGAGCTTGTTGCAATTCTTGAGGGACTGAACTCCATTGAGTCACTTCCACAGCTACATGATATCTGGATTTTTTTGGATAGTAGAAGTGCCATCCAGCACTTGGCCAATTAGCACAACGTGAGGGATCACACAGGTACAAACATCCTCAAGATACTAAAAAGACTTTCCCTTTCTCGTCAGATCCACTTCCAGTGGATCCTGTCTCATGTCAACATTACTGGGAATGAAATTGCGGACAGCTTAGCCAGGGCTGGATGGCGAAACTACAACGCCTGCTGCTCCTCTTACTTATTTGGAACTATTTTCAAAGTATAAAGCAAAGAATAAGGCCATTTGGATGATCCCACCGCTGCACCCATGGTATCAGAGCAAATACCCTGGCAGCTCCTTGGTCCGGGGCAGCAGTAGAGGAGATCAAACAGCGCTTGTTTCCTTAGTGGTCATCTGATGTCATTGACTTTTGTCGATGGCATTAAACATTTCGAAATTTGCCCTAAGTGTTCTTCTGTTCAGGCCTCCCCTGGCCACATTTTATCTTGTTTGGGGCTTACCAGGCAGGACTTGGTTCAAGATCCCCTATTGGTTTTGGACTTCCTCAGGGTGAATGGACTCATGGACCTGATCTAGCTCTGCTGATCTCGGGGATGAGAAACAACAACACATAAGAGAGAGATATATTTTAAGTTTCCAAACAATGGAAAACATTAGAGAATGTAACCGTTTGGATAGTTGATTTATAAATTTCTATATTAGAATCGCTATTCATTGCCTCTAACAAATCAACAAATTCCTCAACCTAAGCCACCCATATGAGCAGTCTGTCATCAAATGTATCATAATTATTAAAATATTCCCTGCATTGTGGATTGGGATGAGGTAAGAAAGAAGTTTCTGTCCTACACAAGACTCACATGATAAGTTACACTCTTGACTCATTAGCTCCTATAAAATCTAATAGTGGTCTTCACCCTTTCCCGTTGAGATTTGCTATTTAAAAGAAAAATCTATTTCTGTTGAACAAAAAAAATATCATTTGAAAAACAAAATTCAATTTTTTTAATATTAACTAATTTTTAAAAATTCCAGCCACTTAAATAATTTATTAATTTGGGGTTTATATTATTCGCTAAAAAGGATTTTTTTGCAGTCATTTTAATTAAGGAAAGAAAAATTCATTACATTGCAAAATTTGTTAAATAGAGTTTTGAATGTATAAAATCTAAAAAGTTTTACTTAAATAACTAAACCTTTTTTTAATACAAAATAAGCTTAAAAAAGCATAACTTACATATTTGCACCAACATCACTAGAAAAATATTCTTGCAGGAGAGAGCATAAATGTCCTAGTTCATCATGGTAAGCTTGTGGATTTCGCATTCTAACCGAATTTCCTTCCTAAAAAAATTAAATATTACAGAATAATTTGCATAATACCTTAATAATAACTCATTTCCTTGAAATCACATACAGTCGACTCTCGATAATTTGAAGTTGAAGGGACCAATGAAAAACCTGAAATTATCAAGAGGGTAGGAAAAAACTCCCAAAATATACAAAGAGAAATTTTTTTCTAACACATTTAAATTTGAAACTATGTTATAAAACTATTTTAAAGCATTTTTGAAAAGTACATATTATACAGTATAAATATTAAACAGAAGTTAAAAGTCCTGCATTAAAAGAATGTATTTATGTATTAAAAAAATACATACTGCACATAATTCTTTTTAACGAAAAAGTCTGTTATCTTTTTTTGTTTTATGGCATCCAATCTAACTTTGACAATAGATTTTTTAGAATAAATGACGCTTGAAAAACGTCCACATCAACATGATTTTAAAGGGAAAAGTTGCATAGTTGTTTAGTGACACTTTAGCTTCTGTCAGAGTTATCGGAGTCAACTCTAATGGTCATCAAAGGGGCTATGTTACAAAGGAGACAAGCAGAGATAATACAACACAAAACATGTAAGCTTCAACCTGTTTGCTACAGGACTCTACATGATAGTGAGTGTTTGAATTGTTGAGTTTTATTTGATCAATTCAAATTATTGGTTGTTGTATTCTGGCCAGTCGCAGATTTTACTTCGAAATATTGAGTGTACCAAAATATATTGTTTTAGTTTGAAATATCAAGAGTTTTTCTAGAGACTACTACCATACATTTTTTATCGTATTTACTCGAATCTAAGCCACACCCCAAATTCTCAACAAGTCTTTGTGGAAAATGAAAAACAGTGTAAAAGTTTAGAGCCTGTAATTGCTCTACTTGTCCCATCCAGCGCATTTTTTTAAAATTTACTTCTAAGCCACAACTGATTTCCAGTAGCTTTAATATTGGAAAAAAAGTGCGGCTTAGATTCAAGTAAATACGGTATATAAATTTTTTTTAAATTATGAATTAAAGCTTTTACACTTAACTTCATTTATTATTAACCTATAGACTATGAAGTATAGATATAAATTAATAACTCTCCCATCATATAATTATATTACGGAAAAGGAAATTACTTTATATTTCTTCCAAACAAAAGCTGGAGTAACTTTCATGTCATCCTTAACTGGCAAACGTATACCATGTTTATATCGTAAAACATCAATTTGGACATCATAACTTAAATCATTCTGAAAAGGAAATTGAAATAATAAATATAAGATTGAATGCTTAAGTGTGCTTTATATAGATAGCTAGAGTAAAAATAATTTTCAGAACCTTGTTCAAGTTTCTAAATCACCATAATTCTATTCACATTTAAAAAGTTCTGGGATCATATTGTACACTAAAATACTAAATAAGTTCTACATATTTTTTAAAAAAAGCCCTTTTTTTAATGAGTACTGTATATAATATGAAGATTTAATTATTGAAAATACAACTATATTATTTCTAGATAAAAAGAAAAGCAAAGAGTACAGAATTGCTTTTAAAATGTAAAGGAACACATAAGTTTTTTTTATAATTATATAAATAGAGATCATCAATTTTCTAACTATAAATAGTAAGATATACAGTAATCAATATTTGAGAAAAACACCAATTATAATAATACTTAAATTATATAATTTTTTATTAATTTGTAGTAAAATTTTTAACAACATAAACAATTACCTCTTTAATAATTTTATCGAATATTTCTGTAGAGAATAATCCTTTGTAGTAATTGCTGTTACGTTTCAAATGTAAAGGATATTTCTCATACCATTGTCTAGAATAATTTTAAATGAAACAATATATGTAAAACATTATACAGCAGAATTAATAACACATTTTTACATTTTCATACATACAAAAAATTTTTCAAAAGAACATATATTACATGAAATGTTTTTCGTTTAATTTTGCAATGTCTAATACTCCACTAAAGCTGCACAGAAGTATTACAAGACATCAAATATTAACTTTAAAACCCAGCTGCATTTATTTCACTAAACACACAAACTGTTTCTTCCCTACAATCCCCACTGAGACTTTTAGAATGCACATTTTCATCTTAATAAAATTAAAACTTTAAAAAAATTAAATCCCTCCCCCAGAATTAAATAGATATCTAAAAAAGCAAGAACAAATGGGTTTTTTTAATATCTATTCTGTTACATACACTGGAGAACAGCAATTTCATTGTCTTAGATGAGACTTTTTATTATTTTTTTTTTTATCAAAGAATTAGAAAATAGCCCCAATTTGTGTGTATCATGTCAACTTTGTGAGCTACATGATATCCTTCATCAGTTTCAAAAGTAATGCAAAATGTGGATATAAAAGAAAATGAAGTGAAAACTTACTAAATATACTATTCAAAAAGAAATTTAATTCATATAGCATTATTCATATATTATAATACATATTAAGGTAAAAATCTTCACTTATGGCATTTCCAGGAGTATTTATCGGCCAGCATACTAGCTTGTTGCTTCAACAATAGTGAGCTATCACATGTAACCCATCTACCTTGATACCATGCCTCTATAACCACTTCAAGATGACTATCCTGTATGCATGCCAGAGATTTTCTTTTTGTTCACCCCCAACCATCACACATACATGCCATTGGCTGGGAATATTTGAAAAGCTCAGTTTATTTGGCAATAAATGGCATTGTATGCCCATAAGATGAAATACAAGCATATTTGACCTTCTACTTGAAATAAGAGAAATATTACCCGCATGCACATGGATTTTGATTTATAAACATAAAGTGAAAGTTATGTTTCTGAATGACATGACTCTTATGAAGGCTTTTTAAATGAGCATGTGTTTTTTGTTTATAGTAAGTAAGAGACAGCTTTATTTTCATTAGAACATTGGGTATTTGGGCTTTCAATCCTTTTAATGGATGATTAGATCTTGAGGAGGAAATTGTTTTTTTTTTTCTTCTTTCTGTTTTTATCATTACAATGTCAAAGCATCAAAACTTTTTAACTAAACATAAAACAGCAGAAGTGATGCAAAATATTTCAGATATTGATTTAGAAACAGAATAAGTCTAGTGATAGTGACAAATAATATATTTTGATTCTTCTGTTCATTATGAATCTAATGATGATGACATTTCAAACATCAGTATGCCAAGTACTTCAAAGAAAATACCTTGCCATGGCCATCCTCAATACAAAATTAATTTTTGTTTACATTCCAGCAAAAACCTTCTAAAATAGCAAATAATTTATTATAAATGCAAAAACTGTAATGTAGCACTGTGTGTAGATCCTTGATTTTAAAATTTTTGTACTAAAAATGTATTAAAACAAGAAATAAATTGCAAAAATAAAGTATGTAAATACAAAATATGTAAAGCTTATGCAGTTCATATACTCTGCAAAGTATAATGAAACAATATATTTCTATTTCAATATTTTCATAAATTAAATTTAGGCTTAACTGTAAAAGGTTCTGTTTTGAAGTTCCATAACAGTTCCAATGAAATTTTCCTCTTTAACCCTCCACGTACGGCTCCCGCAATTTGAGCGGGGTATCAATTTCGTCCCCAATTACGGGTCCCATGAAAATGACGGGTGAAGAATTTTTTCTTCTTTTTCGATACTGATCCTGCTCTTTCTCCGTGTAAAAAAACATCATTTGATGCTTATTTTCGCTGCTAGATGGCACTAGAGGGCTCAAATTTCTTTCCACTTGCTTGATTCCCCAACTGATGAAAATGTGAATTGTAACATATGTAGACCAAGAAAATATAAAAACAATCACACCGTATTCTAGGACCGGAAAGTATAAAAAGTTACCCGTACGCGGAGGGTTAACAAATTGCCAAAATGAGAATTGAAACAGTCTCCTTCAATTAACAAACAATTGAAGCTTTAACAAATTGCTTCATCAGACTAGTTTTATAAAACACAGGTGAAAATCTAATGTTTTTTTTTTCTTTGGTTAACAAATGAATGCTATAGAATGATTGGATCCCCAGGGTTCAGGTTAAATATATCGATGACTAATTCCTTTTAAATTCGATGCTTCTCATAAGCTCTGTTGTCCAACATACACACACAAAAACAAGGATACTCGGTGTACATCTCTTATTACTGGCCAAAGTAGGTCTTTTTAAGGTCAATGCAGACTGATGCATGTGCTATTGCAATGATTCAATAACTCTTAATGTTTTCATATTCTTCCTGTAAACAAACTGAATGGTCTATTGGGACTACATCAAATATAAATTTCCCATTATGAAGGATGACTATTTCAAGCTCTGCTTTGAGTTATTGATGAACAATCATATAATTCAGTAGCATTACAGGCTGAAATTTCAAACTCTACCATAAAATCATGCATGTCATGGCATTAAACAAATCCATCACTTTGAAAGTATTGCAGAAATACTTTTTTTAATCAAAAGTAGGATACTTAAGTTAACTTTTAAAACAAAATTTTCTCATGCATGTCTTGATGCCAACAGTTCTAAATCCTCTTAGAATAGTATGAAATCTTGTGCCAAGTCATTGAACTCATGCTGCTCAAATTCTTTATGAATAGAATCATTTTTAATTTCAAAATTTTCCTTGTTGGAGTCCCTCTTATCTCTAGACTCATGTTTCTGTATTTTCAAAGAGGGCAATTCTTTGAAAATTGGCACTAGGATTTAAACAAAATGAAGCACTGAGCATGCAGCTGATGTTGCAATAGGGTATTTTACCTTTGTTTTTCTAATTGTATCCCGACATTTTTACCATACAAAAGAAACAATTACTTAAGTGATATCTGATCTCTCTTCAAACCATATATGTATGCCAAAAATAAATTTATCATGTGTTCCCTTCTTATTTGTAAACTCTCGACATATTGCTTGCACACTTTGTGAGTGGCCTACCATTTACTCTGATCATCAATTTTCCCTTAAAAATAGGATAGATTGACAAATGCACTGACGTTTGTCATTTGATTGGGAATAGTAAAACTGCCACATATATAACAAAATAAATCAAAGCTGTTAAAGCACTTGTATTGCGAATTAACAGAGGGAAGGTTTCAGTTCATATAGAAATTTAAAAAACTGTTTTAACTTTGTATACAAACAAAAACTTCGACTCAATTTCCGAATGTGCTTCACAACATGAAACCAATGTACAATATCTCACGACAGTATCTCAAGTGTTACTTAACTTGCCTAAGCAAATTTGAACCTGTCACTGGATTCTTGCCCTGTCACACATTCCCCTCTCACAAGTCAGAGAAGTTTTGTTAATCAATAGGTGAGCAATAGTGCTTCCTATTATCCAAAATCCTTTCCACAAAGAGTGAAGAATAAAAGAATAGGTGTATAGAAAAAATTTGATGTGGCAGAAGGAAACTAACTACGGTTTTGAAATTAATACGCTTATTTAACTCTAAAACTCAAAAATTGAAAACAGAAATAACATTTTAAAATTTTTTCCCTGTGTTATTAACTTTAAAAAAAAATATCGTTTTCAACTAAATTATTTTTAGTAATTATATATTCAAAATGTTACATAACAGATAATATAATACTTTAGGGTTAATTCTAGACCTTAAAAAAATGTTGTTTATTTAATAAAAGGATATACATTTTTTAATTAAGAAATAACTTTTTGAGTTATAAGTTATTTTAATTAAGTGTTAACACAATAGTTTTTCTAAATAAACAAAAAAAAAGCATGTAAGGCATTTCTGCAGATCCAAAAGGACGGTACAATGGAACATTTCATTAAATCTTTCTAGAAGAAACACTGATTACTTCAACAAAATAATTTAATGAAATTGATCCAATTGGTACATATTTTTTAAAGCTTTTATATAAAATATTTAATAGTAATTTTAAAAGCACTCACATCTATACTACTGGTTAAAATATCACTCATAACAGAAAAATATTTCTGTAAAAGAATTTTATTTGGTCCATAATTCTGCATTTCATAATACTAAAAATGATGCACAAAAATAAAATTTTGATGACGGATTAATAAAAAAAAATCAAGAAATGAAAATACTCCTTATAAATTTCTATTTAGAATATGAACTAAGAACTCCCAGCTATAAATATTAAAAAAACAGCATTTATACTTTAAAAGTTATCTAAATTATATAAAAGATATATATACATACGGAAAAAATCTGTGAGTATTGCTTGGACTTAAAAGCCAACGAATTGCTTCATCAGCTGCTTCATTTCCAGAATGTGAAGGTTTAAATTTGGGTGAACGAGAAAGTGCTGGACTGGAGCCTATGTTCACTAAAAATAATAAAAAATTTTACTTGTTAATATTTTCTTACAGTTAAACTATATCAATCGATTTACTTAAAACGTTCATATAGTACCCTATACGCAAAAAGTTTTTAATCCTCATTTATCACACATCTAGAACAAAAAGTTATTTTTTTAGAAATTTACACATCTTTATAATAAAGAGGTTCATGCAATTTTCTTGGATGTTGTCACATTAGCTTGGACCTTTTCAATATTATAACTTCAAAGCTGATATACAGGAATACAAAAACTTAATATATATTATGTTTACTTATATTAACATAATGAAATACATTTTGTAAAAAAGAAAGGCATAATCATTTTTATACTACACTAATATCCTCTATTGCAGCTAAGAATAAGATATATAAAAGTGAAGAAAATCAAAAATTCTATCCCATGCAAATAA